>JARFXV010000483.1:772500-935017 GCA_031761425.1 Cosmopolites sordidus | reverse complement strand
TAACCCAATATTATTCATATATTATAATATGGTGCCTTCTACAATGTTAGAAAATTACTAGTGAAAAAATAGAAAAATCCGTGGCAGAAATTATTCTACCATATGAGACTATATATAAGAACGGGTGAAAATATCATTTTTCATATCGTTTTATAAACAACTAAACGGTGAATAATTTCCAAAGTCTTAAATTTGGAAACTCGTTTTTCCCATAGATTCACTCGTACTTCCTTAACAGGTCTTTCAAATTGAGCTTTTTCAATTCTTGAATAAAACGTAGATGGCGTTGTGAATTTGCCTAGGTCGTCTCATTTCAGAAGAGTAATATACAACTTTTCTAAATTGGAGTCGTACACAAAACAACGCGTTAAAACTGTTGAATTATTTTATAAAAATGGGCGTTCAGTGGAAAATGTTTTTAGAAAATTACGTGATATTTACGGTTTGCCCAATTGTCCATCTGAAAGCATTATCAAAATCGCATTGTTCAAAAATTTCAAAACAGTGGTTTGTTGGATGATAAAAGAAAAACAATATATAATCGTAGTGGTCGTTCACAAGAACATATTGATTTGGTACGTGAAAGTGTTGCGGAGAACAAAACCCAGAAATTTACATTAGTCGACAACAACAATTTGGACTCAGTGAATCCATAACATGGCATATTATGCGAAAGGATTTAGCTCTGAAGGTATATAAGATTCAAATATGACAGGAACTAAAGCCACTGGATCATTCAAAACGTCGTGCATGTGTCAATTGCATAAAAAAACATGATTTTTCTCAAAAAATCATATTTTCAGATGACGCACATTTTGAAATTGGTGGTCATTGGAGTGACAACTCAGAAGAAACCTTTACATCCTAAACGAGCCACTGTTTGGTGTGCATTATGGTCAGGAGGTGTAAATGAGCCGTATTTCTTTCAAAATGCTGCTAGTGAAGCTGTAAACTGTGAATAGTGTTCACTATCATGAGATGATAACCGGATTTTTATGGGCTGAATAATATTGATCTGGAGGATATGTGGTTTCAACAAGATGGCGCTACAACTCACTCTACTGATGAAATAATTGATTTAGTGAGAGAAAAATTTCCTGGGCGTGTTATTACAAGAAACGGTGATATTAATTGGTTACTAAGATCACTTGATTTGACCCCATTGGACTATTCTCTTTGGAGTTACGTGCAAGGCCAGGTCCAGAAGAACAATCAACAATCGATTCTTGAACTACAGGATGAAATTATTCGAATCATTGGTCAGATAGAGTCACGGTTATGCCAAATATCATCCAAAATTTTGACCAAAAAGTGGATGTCTGTGAAGCTGCAAGAGGTGGTCATTTGGCAGCGTACCTAATGTAAAGTATAAAAATCATGAACAGAGAAGCTAACCAATTATTACGTTAATAATTTAAAAAGTTGACTGAATGAAGTCCTTGATATCGGTTCATAGATTCCTTACATTTTGCTGTGAAGGTTGTTCAATAATTATTTAGAAAATCCAAGAGATGGAGCTCATAGCATTGGAAATGGTTAGTTTTTAGTTAGCATCATTATTCACCAGATAGCTGTCAAAGTCTGAGTTATATTTATCATTGTTTCATTTTTATTGTCGATTGAAGCAAGAAACTTTTGATTATTTAGAAAAATGGAAAAAGTGAGTTTCAAGTGGTGATTAGACCCTTATAACATATTTAAAAGGCTTAACACCGAAAGAGATCAAAGCTGACTTGGATGAAGTTCAGAGCACGACTGCTCCTGTGTTTGCAACTGTTTATAATTGGGTAAATGAGTTTAAACGTGGCCGTACATCCACAAAAGATAAACATCGTCGTCCAATGGAAGTGACTACTCGGGAAATGATTGACAAAATTCACGATGTGGTTTTAAGTGATCGACGGATCAACGTCCGCGAAATAGTTGGGGCAACAGGCTTATCGCAAGGTACAGTGTTTTCAATTTGACACGAAAAATTTGGTGTGAAAAAAATTTCGGATGCTGGGTGCCACATTTGCTCTCAGTGAAAAATAAACGCAATCGTGTGGTCAACTCTGGGGCTATTTGGGCCCTTTTTCGTCGCAATCCTGATGAGTTTCTGAGTCGCTACATAACTGTGGACGAAACATGGAGACACTACTATGCTTTAGAGACAAAAGAACAACATTGCACCGGTTGAGTGAAGAAATCAAGAAAAATCGTCCTCACTTAAAAAAAAGATCTTCCATCAAGACAATGCACGGATGCACACCTGTAGAGTTTTAATGGCCAAAATCATGAAATATTTCACCGGATTCACCGGATTTGGCCCCCAGTCACTTTTTTTATTTCCGAACTTAAAAACATTACTCTGTAGAGGAGGTCATCGCCCAAAAGATGCCTATTTTGAGGATCTTCGGAATTTTTTTTGCGCCTTTTTTTAGACGGTTTAAAAAAGTTGGAGAAACGCGATAAGGATATTATGTTAAAAAATTAAAAAAACCCACTTAAAATTGTTTTTTTTTCTATCTTTTTCTAAGGACTTATTGAGCGATCCTCGTATTTAAATGTTTTCATATGCATCCAAAGCCCTATTATTTTTTAAAATCTTTCAACATGTTTTAAGTTACTAATATTTATATTATGTATATTACGGCGCGAGTGCGTGTTGGGCAACACAAATTTTTTCTCGCATATCTAATTTGGACAATATGTTTTATATCTGTTTAATATAGATATTTTAATATGGGTCAAACCCCGATGTTTCTCTCTTGATCTGCTTTAATCTTTGGATTACCCAGACGTCTCTTAAGTTATGATATGGTGTGTTAACTATCTTAATGTCTACTTTTTTCAAAATTTTGTCTAATTCTTGTGTTAATTAAAAATCATACCGTGTTACCATGAATTTGTTTCTGCTTTATTCATTTTGAAAAGTCGAAGATTCTTTCAATAATATCTTCAACTTATCTTTTGTAATTAATCTATCTACAATATGCTTACTATAAATATTCACTTCGGCTATCTTTCTAATCAGTTTTAATTTCATGTTATAAATATCTTTGTTAAAAGGAATGTTTATTTAGTTAATTAATCTATCTATTTATTATTATTTATTAATCCACCAAATTATTAATTAATTAATTTGCCTAGTGATTTGTTGTTCAGTGGTAAATCTCTTTGAATTTAGTGTTTTACTTTATATGAATATATTTTAAGATTAAAATATATTCTGGAACATTTTAAAAATTTAGAAAGATATATAAACATTTAAAACGCCAGTTTATTTATAACCCAACAACTAAAAACTAGCAGGAAAACATATTAAAGCATTTCAAAAGCAAAAATTAACATTGTTATAACCTATATGTATACATCAACAGATATTCGAAGAATCGTTTCAATAAAATCAATTGAAAATAGTATCACAAAGGGAAAACTAATTCGATACCAAATTAAATACGATTTATACCGATAAAATCGATGTCAATTTCTAAGTGTTCTACTGTCCCGTAATGTATTTCCAATATTTCGTTTTGGAATGTTATACTATTTATTATTTACAATTATTTCTTTCAAACAAATAGCTTAATTTATTTTTTACTTAAATAATTTTTTTATTACTCCTAGAAATACACCAAACAGTACATACGAGGAATACGTAATAATTTACAACATAATATAGCACGTAAAAATGGCAACGTATAAATGGTATGTAAAGATTAATTCAGCAATTAAGCTGCATATATAATTATAATCTAAGATACCTTTGTCTCTGTTATAGTTCTGAACTTAATGATTTGTCAAACCTGCGCAGAAGATCTAATGGTCATATACCATTAGATAATACTGGATGGTTAGCTAACACATTAGGGTGCGCTGTTAGTATTTTATTGTATCTTTCACTATATTGTCTCGCTTGATGATGAAGTTGGACACATATCTTGGAGCAACTACGATTATACATATAACTTTGTTTTAAACCCTCTGGAGAATTTCAAAGTTCGAGTTTGCTGCTGATCCCCACAATTACATGCTATAAGTCCAGACTAGCTTAAGTCTGTCTTTGTAAAGTATTATTTTATTATCCAGTGTTAATTATGATTTCCGTCCAATAAGCCAATACATATGTCTTAATTTCAATCCAAGCGGTTTATATGTTGTGAAGATATTCTTGCGCTAAGTTATCTTCAGTCCAAATGTATACGGAGATATTTTGTCTCTTCAGCTTGTGGTAATTGGCAATTACTAAGCATAACTAGTGGGCGAGTATCTCTTTTCAGAGCAAAGGTGACGTGTATGTATTTTGCTTCATTATCCTTTACTTTCCATTTTTTTAGCCAGTTTTCCATTTAATTTAAATTAATTTACCAATTTCTGAACTTCGGTACTGGCCTGATGTAGGAAGCCATTATGGCAGTATCGTCTGCAAATGTAACTGTTGTTAGTTTGGGAGTAGACAGATCAGATGTATATATGACATATAGCACTAGGTCCAGTACACTACCCAGTAGAATTCCTGTACTAATTGTAAATAATTCGGTGTAGCCCATTTTGTTATTTTACTAAAAAGTATAACTTTTAAGTATAACTTGAGCGTCATAATGTACTGGTAGGACAGAGTTTTTAGGAGAGAATTTAAGAAAAAGTGTATTAGCAATAACTTTGTCCACAAAATATTTGTTAATTTGTTTGACTATTCTGTGGACTTATTATGTAGTCCCGTGCTGATTGCGAAAGCCAATGTGCTTCGGGATAAATTTTCTTTCATTTATTATCGGTCTGAATCTCATGAGGAATAGGTTCTCAAATAATTTAGACAATATCGGCAATAGGCTTAATGTCCTAAGGATTTAACCTGTTCAAACTATTTGTCTGTTTTAGAAATAATCATAATTTGGACTTATTTCAATAATGTTGAAAAGTATTTTATTCTAATAATTGCATTATATATTTGGTTATGGCCCTCAAACATATATTTGATCCTTCTTGTAAGATTTTTCCTGTAATTAAGTCGAATCTATGGGCCTTCTTAGGGTCTGCCACTTTTATGATTTTTTGACGTCACTAATCTTGAATTGTATTATAGGAAGATCCATTAAACAGAAGCGTTGAAGAATTATTTGATTTTGTTGTTTTTGATGTTAGGTTTGAAAAGAATTGGACAAATGTTTGGCAAATTCATTAGCTTTTCCTTTGTTACTTTTAAGACATATAATTTTTTTTTCATGATTTTCCGTGGCTTTTGATGCGCTTAGATTATCTAAGTAAAAATTTGTTGCATGTATAAGATGAAAATTTTAGTTGTTAGTTATTCCTTTAACTCCTTGACGGCCTTATTAAATTTCATATTGTCCTCTGGGAGCTGTCTACATAGCTTTCATTTGTCAGCTATTTAATTAAACCAAATAAAACTTTTTAGCTATTTAATTTTAAAGTACAGTCGAAACTGTTAAAATCTATCAACCTCATATAAACTAATAAGTTCTCGATTAAATGAAGATTAGATACTATTAGCCAAAACGACCATTTTCTTTGTACTGTTGAATAAATGATATACGCTATCACCGTAGTATGTGATGCAATTTCTGTAAATAGCAAAAATTCAATTTCACTGCCGGTCGCGTTGGTGCGGCGGTAAGAGCAGCGGCCTGCCACTGCTTTGCCCAAACCGCGCTAGAGCGGTAGCTGGTTCGATTCCAGCGCTCGGATGGTTATTTTTCTTTCTTCTGTCCGTTTATCTTTCCTAAATGTTTGTGATTGTTTCTAGGCAAGAGTGTAAAATCCGACTACGAATTACCCCTCAGTCACGCCAGTTAAAGGCTGGGTACGGCCGGATGTCTTCTGAGAAGTGTTCTACGTTGGTCACTCGCCAGTCGGTAGGTTTCCTGATAGACTTATGGGTAGGCACATAACCAAGGGTTTATAGCCTGATGGGGGTGCTGGCCTGGGTTTGTCGGAAGCTGATGACCGTGGTTCGGAATCCACGTTAAGCAGTAGGTCCAGTCGCTAAATAGCCTAGTTGCTGATGCGCCTCTAACCCTAACACTTTACCTTTACCTTTATCAATTTCACTATTCACATAAAAAATAAAATTATGATATCAAAAATACAGCTATGCATTAAATTAGCTTATATCCATTCAAGAATTTAAATGAGCATTTTTCGATTTTTTAAAAATCAATATGAACTATTTGTTTTTTTTTTTAATGTAAAGCTGAAATTTTAAATGTAATTAGTATGCTGTATGGACTAGATCTGTTATGTAACATGGCCTTCTAACCAAAGACTAACTACTAATAAACTACTAATAAAACTTTGTGTAACTTGCCACCAGTGACCAGCTTAAAGGCCTCTCGAAAGGCCACCCAATCTAAATAACTACGTAATTGATCATTGTTTATAGAATTGTGTTAAATTTTTCCCTGACAAGTTTCAATGGAATTTTCAAATTGATTTCCCAATATTATTGGACATTGCTCAAATTAAACAAGTACAAACATATCACAAAAATAGTATGCTGCTGAACAAAATAAATACAACACGACGAAAAATATATTTTGGGGAATATTTTTTATATATTTTGTGCTATAAATTAACAAATTCCATTTATATTTTTAAAAAATATTAATAACAATGAGCAGGCCCACCATGGTTATTAGATAATGTATGTCTTCATGTGCAACTTATCTCAGACGCGTAATACACATCTTAAAAGTTCAAACAATGCTGGCCAATGCATGTTCAATTGGCGATAAATCTGATGATCTCAACGCCAATGGAATGTCGCTATCACATACTCTTCTAAAGATTGCCCTATTTAACAACGTAGTGTGCATTTATACATTCTCTGATAGTTACCAGGGATGACTTGTTTTCTAAGTAATTCCTAGAGGTGTAGAAGTAAACCGTTTTCATTCGAAAGATATAATTAATCTTTTATCTCGAAAACGTCTAATTATTTTATACCCATTATGACTACATAAAAAAAAATTAAATCCTTATAAACAAGTAAAATGCCATCCCAAATCACATTCAGTTATTACAGACCACCATTTAAAAGTGGTTTAAAATTGCTAAGATGGAAAAAAATAGAAGCCATGCATAAAAAAGTAGAAAAGACAGAAGAACATCACCGAAATCATCAGCCAAGGAATTTGTTTGAAGAGATATCAATTTCAAGAAAGGTTTTCAACCCAAATGTAATGTCTGTAGAAACAAGAATGGTCAATTGTTGTGTAGCCAAGTACTAGAGAGATGGACGTAACACTTTAATGAAATGAAATGTTAAGAGCCTAAATGGTGATATAACAAATAGATATAATGACCAACAAATATGATACGAAGAAATCAACAACAACATAGACACACCAACGCTGAAAGAAGTTCAGCAGGCTATTGCGAGCTTTAAAAATAATAGACTACCCAAATATGATGACATACTCAAGGAGCTATTTGAAAATGATGGAAATAACTTAGACTCACTGAGAGTAAATATTTAGAGAACGGAAACACATTACCGCAGGAATGGAAAGTACGGATTATATGCCTGTTCATAAGAAAGGAGATAAATTCAGTTGTGATAACTACCGTTGAATATTATTAAGAAATAATAGGAGATTAGTTTAGATAAGTTTGGCTTTAGACAAGAACGCTTCAAAATAGATCAATTTTTTTTACCAGGCAAATTCTGGAAAAATGACAGAATTTCAAATTAATGATGGCAAAACAAAATACATGTGTACACAAAAAAACAACAAAATAACATCCAAATCAACAATAACATCTTTGATACAGTGAATGATTTTCACATGATGAACGCCACAAATATATGTAATGTCATCTAAAACAATAGCCAGAAAATGTAATGTAATGAATTTATAAGTCAATTATAAGGCCAGTGCTGATCTATGGGTGTGACTCTTGGACCCTTACAAAACAGCAAGAAGAATTTCTAAGTAGATTTGTGCGTAAAATACTACGGAATATATATGGACCTGTATTTGACCGTGTACTCTAAACCTGGTGTATGAGATAAACCCATGAATCGGGACCACTAGCTGAACAGGATATAATAGAGTATATAAAACATCAACGGATAAAATGGATCTGAGATATCTGGAGAATACCAAATTAAAGGATTGTCCGAAGGAGGCGCCATGATTAGGAATTCATCCATCAGCATGGATAGGAATAACTGAATACAAGGGTTGCAATTATTATGTACCCGGAATAATAAATAAAACCAAATATGTATCATTGAAAATGGTTTTATTGTTTTTCAAAATATTCTCCGCGATGATCGATACACTATAGCTGATAAAAATCTACTTATTCAAAGAGCCGATTCTATATTCATTGAAATAGCCTATCTAAATAAATAATTTTAAATTAATATTACTTAGTAATTTTACATATTTTTATAATTTGCAGTTCGTAGCCTTGCAGACTCTTACAGCGGCTTCATTTAATTCCAAAACCCCTATGATCTATAAATATGGACAACCAACACAAGTTGGTAGTCATTAACACGAAATCATCTTTTTTTTTGCTACGACATACGTTCATTGGTTTTGTTTTTATAAATAATCTTTTTTTTAACTACTTACACAGTTTAGCACTAATAACGAAAGTAAACATAACATTTGACCGGTCCTACATTATTTTGAACTTAAAGTAAAAAAGTGTTAAAAAACACCATCGGAACAGATGTTATGGAAACAAAAATAAGCGCAAAAGAAAAAAGCGCGTCATATATTTTTTATGAAAAATATTGCTGGTGAAAAGCAAACAAGGAAAATTATCTTTCTTAAATAATCAAATATATTTAAGAGATGCTTTAAAAGTATTTTATTTGCTCAGAAAACATAGACAGTAATAAGAATCTTACTGAACAATCAATTATCGATGACAGATCTAATAGAAATTTTAGTAATATTTCTGGTGACAAATGATACCGCCATAAAATGAAAGTTCCTAGGTTTAAATAAATCATTAGTCGCGGGACTTACAGACTGTATAATGAAGGCTTTGTATGTGTTTGTCATAGTCTATGAACTAGATATATTATTTAACGTGGCGTGCAAATCACGGACAACAGTTACTGATTGAGCTTTGTGTAACTTGTATGACCAACTCAAAAAACATCCGACCTGGATTTCAACGTAATGGGCCATTCCTTTTCCAATTTTATTAAACTTTTTCCTAACAAATTTCGTATTTATGTACCCTATGTATTTCTTATAGGCGCTTTCAACAAGAAAAATTTTTAATTCGAAATTAACTAAAAATTTGCGATTTTATTTACTGAATGACATGAAAAATATATTTCATCGGATTAATTTTGAAATTTTTGTGTTTACCGTAACGATATTATGTAATAATTTTAAAAAATCGAGAAATTGCAATCGCATTAATGATGAGTAGGTCCACTAAAGTAACACTTTGTAATGCGACACTTTGTATTCCGAGCAATATGCGATCTAGCATACAGCTTTTCATTAACATAATCTAGATCTAGATCTAGATTATCTTTATGAAAGATGAGATTTGAACGAACTAGAAGATACGGCCTAACAGCGTGCTGCAACTTTTGAGTTATATAACGGACATTATGGAGATTAAATAATGTCCGTTATATAACCCAAAAGTTACCGCACGCTGTTAGGCCGTATCTTCTAGTTCATTCAAATCTCATCTTTCATTATGATAATCTATTATATATAATCTATCTTATCTTATATATATATATATATATATATATATATATATATATATATATATATATATATAATATAATATAATCTAATCTCTGATTAATAGAAATAACCTGCTTCACAAATATGTAACCCACCAGGCCTTAATATTTGATGGCTGTATGACGATCTAATATAAAATTTAAATGCCTCCGTTTGCCCATTTATTCGAGAACATCTAACCCTTCTACGTCGATCATGACCACCTAAACGAAACCTAGATTCATTGCTAAAACAGAGTTCCCTTTCAAGTCGCATTAAATTCTTGCCGGATACCATTCTAAGGGAAGCATCTTTAAGTGTACTTTAAGAAGAAGCCTATAATAAGAACGATACGACGAATACTCATCATAAATAAATATCTATTACCCACTTGCCGTATATTTTCATGTCCATGTTGTACATAAAACCAAAATAATAATACCGAAAAAACTAGTAATTAAATATAAACCAACAAAACAAGAAATGGTGCCAAGCCAAGAAAGCACACAGAATATCTCAATATAAAGATATCTCAATAATATTATATTCAGAAATAAATGTATCTGTGTAGAAACGAAGCGAAAGTGTAATACGTAAGGCTCACATATAACACAGAAATTATAAATCATTAACCAGTTAATAAAAGTGAGAAAAATAGATTGACATCTACACATTGGAAAGATAGTTAAACAACAATGTTGTGAAGAAGAAGAAGAAGAAGTTTAGGACGCCTAAGAAAAAGATGCAACTATGACTTATAAGCCGGTAGAAACTGAAAAACGAAACAAGCAATCCGCTTAACAATATAAGCGGGAAGAAGAAGATTTCGTATAGCAAATGATATGGAATCGCGTTCTTGAATTCGTATATATATATATATATATATATATATATATATATATATATATATATATATATATATATATATATATATATATATATATATATATATATATAAATTTTCATAATTTTTTTTTGCATCTAATACCATTACACGTGAAAAATCCTAAATTGTTAGGTTATAATAAAAAACAAAAAATATAATGGTAAAAAATTTGTTAAATATATCAAAGTCAGAAATATACCCCTATAACGTTTTTGCTTACATAAATTTATATTTTTAAACCATTTCATTCTTTTAAATCTGAACCGGACTAAGTCAAAGAGCGGAAAAATGTATATAGCAGAAAGTGGAGCAAGATTTTCTGTATAGTTATATTCCAATTAACTAAAAATACAGCAAGTAGTTGCAAATACCACATTTCTGTTTTCCTTGCATTCTAAACTCATTTCATGGTTTACTCAAGTAAATAATGGTCTAGCTTTATTCCGCACAAGCCAAATCGAAATATGGTTGCATATTTATAGAATGTTATGAATAGTTATAAAATTTAAATCTTATATTAGGTGTACCGGAAAGTAATTCATTTTTTTTTTTTAGAAAATTCAAACAATATTTAATATAATCATTAATATAATAAATGTTCTAATCAATAAGTTCTTGCTATCTAGAAAGCAGACTTTCAATTCTATATATGTATAAGCATAACAACATATACCTGGAGCAAATTAATTTACGAGGCAACCACCAATATTAGTTGTACAAATGTGTGATATTTCAAAGATTGAGAATTCAGAAGCAATGGTAACCAAACTAAGCCTTAATATGCAAAGGCAAAAAAAAATGTCAACCGGGTGTTAAATATATCCCAATCACGCCCCTCTCAACTTATATGTTCGAGACACGTCTTTTTCGTGACCTACTTTTAAAGAACCTTTGGCTATTATCGAAAATCATGGCATTAGTCTTGTTCTTCTTAAATCATCGTTCCGATAAAATATATTTCCCACGATATATTAAAAAAAGTTTTTCTACGAAGTTAGAATAGAAAGTTAGATACTTTTCCGATAGATGGGGGTGCGGTCGCAAAAGTCATTGTATTTATGAAAAGTGACTTCATTTCTAGTAACGTTACATGAATTTCAAGTTGATATATTTAATTTTGTATTGATAGTCTTCCAAATTAGATAACTTCGATATTTTCGCTGTCATGAAAAAAAAACGAATTTTGTATGATCATTAAACACTACTTTTTGTATTGAAAATTTATTACGCAAGCCAAATAATAGTTAAGAAAGTATTATGGGGACTCTACTCAATCACACTCCATGGCTCATAATAAATTTACTGAGTACACTACTGACCTTATTCATATAGATAATCTGACAAAATTCTTATCGTGTTGGCCGATGCAGTGTAAAGGTTAGAGAGATTGTTGAGATGATAAACATTTCGGGCGAACGCGTACGGAAAATCATACACGAATATTTGTGCATGAGAAAGCCATCAACACAATGGGTTAAAGTGACCACTTCACAGCGGTATTTAGATATCTATAAGGGCAATTTGAAGGAGTTTGTGTGACAATTTCGATGAGATCTGACTGTTGGTTAAACTTGGATTCATGTTAGAAACGAAGGAACAGTCACAATATTCGGTTTTATCAAGCAAATGTACCCCGAAGAAGGCTAAGACTTTTTCATCTTCATAGACTATTTAGAAAAGTGAAAGTTATTCAGAGGATAGTATTAGAGTTGATAAGGATCCACCATATTTTTCAGACTTAGACCTTCCTCTTCCTTCTTTCTCTTTCCAAAGATGAAGAAATAGCTTGACGAAAAGAAATTATCATTAAGCGATGAAATATCGCCAAAACAGAGGAGTATTTTGCATAATCCGCCCTGGTTTTCATTTTTTTCAAAATTATATTTAATTAATACTGTTGGCTTACATCACTTACTTTTTCTAACAACCTTACAAAATAAAATAAAAATCGATGATCTGCCGCTGTTCTTTGGCTCTCATCGAATTTTACAATTTTCTAAAAGTCTGACAAGCTCACCGCCAAAAAATATTGTATCGTATGCATATTTAATATTATTAATGGAAATTTCATTTATTGTGATCTCGACTTTTTCATGATTAAGAAGTGACAATATGCATCCAGGTCCATCTACAATCTTCAGCAACCGCATTGCTTTATTGTAGCGTACTTTATTAAAAAGCTTTTCGTAATCCACGATATACATTTTTTTTAACATCAAGGCATCACTGTGTTAAAACATTGAAACTAAATAGAACTTTCCTTGTGCGTACCCCAATCTTGAACCCAAATATTATTTCACTAATATTTTCTACAAATTTATTATCGATTCGTATATAAATTACTTTGAGGAAAAGTTTAAATGTGTGACGTTTGAAACAGGTGTGTTATTAACATGTCTTAGCATTTGATTTTTAAGGAATCATTATGGGCGGGAAGTCCTGTGTTAAAAACATCATCCACACATTTAAAGATTTTATTATTTCCACAGGGTTGGCTGGTCCGTGAAATGGATCTTTTATTTCGAATTAATAAGCTGAAGATTCACATATATACATTTATTCACATGAATATTTACAACGGGCTATTTTTCACTGCTTATCTTAGGTTTTGCGAGATTTAATTCTACTCTTTGTGCTAATATTTCTCATAATACTTATTCGAAATTAAACACAAAATACTTATTCAAAACTATAAAAAAACCTCTGTTCTGTTATTTTGTCTTTTTTTGGGTTTTTTTGTGCTTCACTTTCCCCCTTTACCCGCTCCAGTGCCAACCACCAATCCGTTTTCTTCGAAATTTTTGGCACTTTCTCGAATGCCAAATGCTATTAATAACAATATGCGCTTTTAGAGTACTAATACATTTTGTTGCAAAAATAATTACTTTTTTAATGGTCCTATGAAATGTGGGTGCTTATTTTCTCTGGTGGTGCCTTTTTTCAATCTACAGTGTGGGTTTAAACTTGTATTTATCGTATATATGGGGAAAAAAAATTATATACTTTATAATTATATACTTACATAAAAGTTAATGTGAACCGTAATGATGGTATAGTTCCTGTATTGTAGGTGGTGTTAAATAAGTTCTTAAGTATGTCAATGTAGTCTTCGTTAGTTGATTTAAGCAATTCGTCTGGGAAATTCTTCTGGATCACTCAATTCACTCAACTCAATTCACATGGTGAACACAACAAAAAATAACACAGTTCTCTGAGAAAATCTATGATTTAGCAACACTTCACTAGTTAATATTTTTCGTTAGTTAACCTCAAGTAAATTGAATCACTTCCTGATGATATTAACATGGTTAGCGAATCGCGCGTCGAGAACTTAACAACAAATTATTTGGTGTTTAATGGTAAATCAAATTGAGTTTAAAGAAGCTCTAATCCATTCACAATAAACATATTTTATTTTCTTATAATGTTCCTGGCAAAATATAGTGTTATTAATAAAAAAAATGTAATTTCGAAATACATATCAGTATTTCAAAAGGAAAATCAGTTACTCCCAGACAAAATTAGCGACAGATTCCAATGATCTCTGAGGAGTATTAAATTCCATTGCACCAGAGGCATCCAATCATCCCACTAGCCTTAGTCGATAGACGCCCCTTTCATTCCAATATCGTTACGAGGAAATATTGTAAAGGTTCCGGAATCGTAACTAATAAATAACTTCCAAATATTTTTATACTGCGATGTTGTATTTTTTTGTAAATAAATTGTCTGTAATTTTTAAATTGACATTTAAAAGAGTCTGCCCTTGATAAGCATTAAAATCGAGTTTTTTGCTGGTTTTAAGCCATTCAATGCTTTCAATTACCGTTAACAGTTTTTTCGATTTGTTATTTGATTTTTATTGAGTAATATTTATTTTAACTGGTGAAAAAAACCTAATTCAAAATCTATACTTTCCATTTCTCACAAGCTCTTTCCCGCATTCTAGTAGTTTCTCGAAACATCTTTTGAAAAAACTAAATAATTTGAAACTCAAGAAGTGAACAAAAATAAAAAATTAAAAACTAGTTGGAACTATTAGGTCCTTAACTTAATTCTCGACCCCTACGTTTCATCGAATGCAGAATCTATTCAAATTAGAATTTTTTCCGCAATATAGCTATTTAAAAGCGCCATCTTGCATCTTCAAAACGAGATGTAATATAGAACCCTACTGTTAATATAACCTCAAAAATCGATTATAAACGCGATGTTTGTCGAACATTTGAGGCACATACTTTTGTCTTTCAACTGAAAAAAAAACTGTGTGGCTTTGCGAAATAATGTAATTGCATTCAGTACTTGTAAGAAGGCGTTCCAGCAATTTCAAACTGGAAAATTATACTTAAATGATGCAGGACGTCTGAAACAGCCAAAAAAAGTGAAGATGAAGAAATGGAAGCGCTACTGAAAGGAAATTCTTATCGTACACCGCTAGAGCTCGGACAAAAACTCAAAGTAACACCGCAAGCCAATTCTAAAAGTATACACAAGCTAGGGAAAATTCAAAAGGAGAGTCGTTAGAACCCATGTGAACTCACAGCTGAGAATAAGAGTAGACGCTTTGATATTGTTATGTTATTGCTCTCTAGATTCAAGGAAATGAACTTCCTGCATACGATTGTGACCAGTGATGAAAAGGGGATTCTCTACGATAATCCAAAGAGGCGAAAATCGTGGGTTAATTTTGGTGAGCCATCAACAAATGCCGCAAAATGGAATATTCACGCCAAAAAAGTCTTACTGTGTATATGGTAAGATTAGCTGAGCGTCGTCCATTATAAATTGCTCCAATATGGTCACACGGCCACAACTGGAGGAAAAGGGGCTTTATATTGGCAAGAGAAGAAGGGAAGTAATTTTGCAAGAGAACGCACAACAATATACAGCAAAAAGTACTATGGAAACTATCACCAAGTTGGGCTGGAATGTTTTATCGGACACGGCCTGTTTCTCCAGACTTCGCCCCTTTCAAATTTCCATTGCATCCGATCCCTACAACACCACCTGATTGGTAGCCATGTCTTAAGAAAATCGAATAAAGCCTCAATAACTCATCAGCCTTAATCACGTCAAACAGAATTTTTCGATATAGGATTCGACAGTTGCCTGAAAGGTGGTGAAAATATACAGAAAGTCAGGCTGATTAATTTTAAGATTAAGTTTGTATTATTTTTTTCATAAATAAATGTCAAAGATAGTCAAAAAACGTCGAGATTTAAGTTGATGGCCTACTAAATGCAAAAAAAAACACTTCAATGAAGTTCTTAAATGGCTATAATAAAAATTTCTGTATGTATAGTATACATACATATGCAAAGAATGGTATATTTGAAATAGCACATAATATTTCAGGAAGGCAAAGACGATGAGATGATAAATTTGTTTAAATCATCACCACAATGTTTCAGATTATAATTCAGTCACTATTGTTTCACATAACCCATATTTGTGGAGCTTTCTTATTTTGGCACCAAAAAGTACCAAATTAAATAAACGTTAATGAACATATTCACAATATAATTAATTTTTTTGACCCACCCAAAATATCTGAAATATCCTAGTAGTATTCATAATTCCCTTGCACACGTTAATCTCTCAAAAAAACAGGTTAACAGAATTATCATCCTCTCGATTTTTTCGATGAGTTTCAAATTCAATTGCACAGGGGTCATCCATTCATCTCGCCAGGCTTAGTGTGCACATGTTCTCATAATTCCTCTATATGTACGGTAATAAGTTGAAAAAGAAAAAAGGGAATATTTAGTTCCTATATTTTTCAAGGCGGAAACAAAGGAAATTGTTTTTAAAATGAAAAATGAGAAAAGTACGGAAAGTATTCGAATCACAAGGGAACAGAAAGTATGGAAGAACTAGTACATATTCAAGAAGCACAGATGACAGGGAATATAGTCTAGAAAGAAGCAACTATCTTACCCAATTACAGAAAAGGGGACCAGACTGTACAAATTAAAGAGAAGTATTGCGCTATTCAGTTAAAATATAAAATGTTGGTTTCAATAGTAAAGATAAAATTGGAAAAATATGCAGAGGAAATAATTGGAGAGTACCAATATAGTTTCTGTGGATCAATATCTGTCGCTAATTAAATATTTCTATTAAAAAAGGTATTGCCTACATGTACGTAGGCAATACCTTTTTTACTACGCAATAAACCGAAATTGCTCAGCATATTAAAAAAAATCACGATTCCGATTGCGGGCTGCTAAATACAAAAAAAAATCCCGTTTTTTAGCTACAGGTCCTAAAGAAGGGAGGTCTAAACACCCCTATGGCTGTAAGGGACTAAAACACTCTCATTTTTTGAGTATATGTCCTATAGGCTTGAAACTTGGCAAAAATTTTCCTTATACTTCACAGACTTTTCGTCTTCACAGACATATCCGCTCCCAAGAGGGGTTGCAGGGGTATAAAAAGTACAAATAAACCCGTTTTTTTAACTGTCAGTCCTACAGACTTGAAAAGGGGCAGAAATATTCCTTATACTTCACAGACATCCAATGGTGACTGGTTATACGAAAATTCGCTCCCAAGAGGGGTGGCGGCGGCGTGAAATGTACTACAATGTACAACTTTGAACAGCATTCACGTAGATTAAATGAATAATAATAAAAAAAGGAAAAATGATAAAGCTATTTGAAGCTATAAACATTTTAAAAGCAAATCTCAACGATACCAGATTCGAAAGCGTATTTTCTTTATTCTCTTAATATTAATATAAATTAGCATACATGAATTAATTCTTAATGCTCTCTTCTTAATGAATGTTCCTAAATTATTCCGGATGTCAATCCGTTCGTTCTGTGAAGAGTCACGACGTTTTGTGAAAAATCATTCGTGAAAATATTCGACATAACATTAAAAGTTAGCTTTAAAAAATACTGTAAATATAATAAATAACAAACACTTAGTAAAAAGAAAATAAAAATGTGGTCATAAAAATAGAGCCACAAAATTTATAAAGCAGTAAATATTGTTTCTTTGCGTTTTGTTGTTAATTTATCGTTTTGTTTATTTCAAGCATTGAAATAAAAAAAATAAACAAAACAAATTTGACCGAATAATAATTTTGTTAGAAATGGGTCGTAGTGTACGTAAACGGGTGTAGTAATATAAAGCTGTGGGCAGTTTTTTCATGGTATGGTGTAGGGCCAATTTACTGAACTGAAACAAACATTACATGTTAAAAGAAGAACTATAGACCAAAATGAGTATATCCACGTTCTTCAGGGAGTCATGCTACCTTTTGCAGAAGAAAATATCGCCGGACCTCAATCCCATTGAGAACTTGTGGACTTACCTCAGGAATGACGTAGGTAAACATAAAATAAGAAGCAAGCTTGAATTTTCTGAAGTGATTAGAAAAGAATAGGAGATGTTTATGTGTTATTTCGTACTTTTGTTAGCTGATAAATAGTATGCATTGTGCTTGTTTTTTGATTGGCTCTATTTTTATAATTACATTTTTATGTTCTTTTTGCTAAATTTTAGTTAAATATTATGTTTATAGTATTTTTATAGTATCCAAAGGAAAAACGCATTTCCGTGGAAAAGATACCAGAAATGTTTTAAAATTTTCTTAAATATTGACGTCGCATTGTCGTGTTTATTTTGTATGCCCAATTTCGGGTCTAAGGTACAAAGGCGAGTCGTACCATGTCGAACATCAGTTCTCGATAACTGAAGTTAAGCGACGTTGGTCGCGGTCGATCTCTGGAAGGATGACCCTAATATAGACAACCTAATAAATGGACAGTTAGCTGAATAAGATATATCAAAAAAACAAACAAAAACCCAACCAGCTTTTTGTTTAATTGTTGGCCTGTTGAGGTATTATATTATTTGAAAATAGAGTGTAATATTTGTATAGCCATTTAATCCATACGTTTCAACATAAATATGGTTTGTTTTTTTATAAAAAAAAAGGAAAACTAATATTTAACTAATACTAATTTTTCACACCATAATACATTTAAAAAGATTCAAGTCGCATTAAAAGACATGATTAACTATTTTATTAAATTTAATGTTCAAAATGTCCACATTTGAGTCTATTCAAACCTGGCACTGTTTTAACCAATTTTTCCGAATTTGGTCAGCAGCAGCAAAAATACTTTATCGCAAATCATTTCCATCGCCTATTTCAGATTTATAAATCAGATTTTCTTTTCGTTTCTTAAAAAATGTAAATATTCCTGCCCATTTATTATATAAGTTCATCTCCCACTATTCCAGCCCATAGATTAATCGAAAATTTATGTCGGAATTTTTTTTCAGTTACTGCGCGGGGATTTTCATCTACCCAGCTGAGCAAATTATGAAAATTCTAAATCCCATTTCTCGTGAAAAAATCTTCATCTGTTAATAAAATATTAAACAAAAAATTTTATTTCCTTTGATTTTGGCCAATAAACCATTCACAAAATGTTTGCCTTGGTGAAAAACCAGCGAGTGAAAGTGGTTGAACCTATTGTACATGATAAGGATAAAGTAACCTTTTTTTTTGTTCTATGTATAATCCTATAGAAAACTCCAACCTGTTGTACAACACTTCGAGTACTTCTGGTAGAATAGCTTCTGGTATTCTTTAACAATATGTCTTTTTGTTCTTGGACACATTGTTCTTTTGGACAATTGGACAATTTGTTCTTGGACTTTAAAATCGTTTTCTCTATACCGCCCACGGTCTAGAAATTTTGGAACTATAGCAATCGTTTCCAAAAGTCTTTCAGAAACTTAAAGAAATGTTTGCTTAGCTGAAAGCGGTCTTTCTGGGTATCGTTGCCCGTTAATACGCCTAGCCTCTTCAGAATTTTGAAGAACTTCTCCGTAAATAAGAATCATACCATTATATTCGTGTACATAATACATTGTTATATTTTAAATCGAACTTAAGTATCGGCACTGACATACAATGAAAGATTTTTTTGTCAGCATTTTGAAATAACAATATATTCCGATCAAAAAAAAATATTTTAACAATCTTTATTAGTTTCTTATATACCAAATATGCTTTTACACATATTTGCTTATCATGTTAATTCTTATCATAGCTTTTCAATTAGTGATTTAATAATGCAATTTTTCCGCGGAAACCGTTCTTAACCCTTGTAAGGAACTTTTTTCTTTAAATTAATATTAGTAATCGTTGGTTACCTTTACGAAATGTATTTCTCTTACACCCTGTATATATACATACAATTCTCTACTGCATGTTAATTATTTCGAATGATTTATTTCCGAAGTTGTTTTTTTCATTGCATCAGGGTCATCCATTCATCTCACGGAGTGAAGTGCGCAGACGCTCCCTTCATCCCTGCATCCCTAGTTGGTCGCTTATCGTTTCAGTTTCAAACCGACGGTCAATGCGAGAAGTGACGCTCGCGTATCGCGTCCTCAAAAACACAATTCTTAATGAAAAGTCTATGAAAAATTACTCAAAATGCCGTTTTACGGTCCATCGCACTGATAGAATTCATTTTTGGGTGAAAAATGCCGTCTGTTTCGCGAGAAAAATTATAATTCTGGTCCCTCTAATTGTGTTGAAATCCCACTGATCTCGTTCAAGAGTCGATGCTTGAATTGACCGTAATAGTGTGGATTAGTTGAAAATGTTTGCTCGTCAGTCAGGTTGGAAAAGCGGGAAATTGATTTTCTTAAGTATGAATGAAAAATTTACATAAGATGGTCTTTCACAAACGTAAGCCCTTTTAACATTTTTAAACTCGACAGAAAAATAATATATTATAGTTATTACCATACTGTTTCTCTTCAAAGAAAACTTTAAGCGGTTAATATTAGTTAATTGTTAGTTAAATCCAAATGAATTATTTTAATATAACCATTACAAAAAAGCGTAGTACGCAATAAAGGGGCATTTTTCGCGCCTTTATTTTTTGCGATATATCTGCACAAATGAGTTCGTTATATAATTCATTGTGAACAAAATTATAGGATAACTAAAACAGAATATAAGTTTAATAAATAATAGTTCATTAAATAACAATTTTGAGCGAAAAAGAAAATTTGAACTCCCAAAAAGGTTTCTAAGAATAGACAAAAAAACCTCTCAGTATTTTGTACTGTATCCGCTATTATCTATAACAGACTGTAACCGTCTGGACATTGATTCAATTAATTTTTTATTATATTACTTAATATATTTATTCTTTCTGATAGTAATGCAGCTTTTATTTTAAAGAATGTGCGATATACAGGGTGTAAGGGAAATATCTTTCGTAAATTTAACCGATATATTATACATTTTTCGTAAATTGAACCAACGATTTTATACGATATATTAGCAATGATTGTCTATATCATTTTGAATAAAAAGCATCCTTAAACATATATCCAAAGTGCAACAATTTCCTCATAAAACAGTCCAGAATTTTGAAAAATGTCTTAACAATTGGCAACGTTGCATCGTGGTATTTATTTCGATCGAACGGTTTTCTGGCCTCCATTGGCCTCTTAAGATACTATTTGAAAATAGCATGTAATACTTTTATAGCTATTCATTGCATACGTTTCAGTATAAATTAGGTTTGTTTTGTTTCAAGACAAAGGAAAACTTACACATTATTGTTGTTCAATATCAAAGTTGAAATTACTTGCATTATTTTTTCATAACAAGTTTTAAACGATTCACGCCATATTAAGAAACACATGGTTACTTCTTTTATTAAATTAAATGTTCAAAATGTCCACCATTTGAGACTACTCAATATTAACACCGTTTTTACCAGTTTTTCTGACATCTGGCATATGTTTTCATATGTCATAGCTTTTCGATTGGTGATTTAATAATATTGCAATTTTTTATCTCAGAATCCTTTAGGTTCTTGATCATTGTTGTAAGGAACTTTTTTCTTTCAAATACGTTGATAAAATAAGTAGTAAAGTTGATTAAATTTAGGAAAATTATTTCCTTGACACCCTGTACATGGACATTTGGTTTTTCTCACTTTTTGGTCCACCAAATACGATAATTTTTTAATAAGAATAATATTCGGCTATTGGGGAATTATAATCAACCTTCTTCTGACATATATAATCTTACATAACCCTCACCGTGTCTAGTCGTTATCTTATTGAAATCTGAAGATATTCCTGGTGCTTAGTTTAAAAACACTTTCAAACAAATTTTAGGCAAAACGTTTAGGACCCCATCAATGATTACCAAATTTCCAGTCCCATCCCAAGATATACCCCCAAACCATCATAATTCCACCACCTTACTGTTGGAACGGAATTTTCTCTACCAACTTTAATGGCAATAAGAACCAAATAAATACAACTTGCTTATTCACTAAAAATAACTGATTTCCAAAAATCGGATAACGGGGAATTTACGTATTTTTAAGGGAACTGGAGTCTTTTTTTCCCTACTTTCTGAGTGGTGAAGGATTTCTTCTGGGCACTTCTCCCTCTATATTCGAAATTATTTAAATAAGTTCTTACTGCCAAGGGCGACAATTTACTGTAAAACAAGAAGCAATACTTATATACAATAGGTTACTTCTTGACTTAAAATGAAACCATTTTTTCTAACAGAATTTGATATTTTTCTCTGAATTCTAGCCTTCTTATTTATTTTCAATATAGTCAGTTGCTCCAAGTTTTTTCACTATGTAATATACGGTAGATAAGTCAAGCTTTAAATTTGCCACAATTTCACACAATCCCTTTCAAATTTACAATTTCCGCACGTGCCTCCAAAAGGAGCTCTCGACTTTTGCCAGCTGTTTTTGTTAGAATATTAACATTTATGACTAACTTTATTATTGATTAAGATGAATTATATTTTTTTAGTTTTTATTTATTAAGGGTATTTATTATCTCTAAAGTGAATCAAATCAGAAAAACGACCTCACGAATATTTTTATAGATGGTAGATAATATCCTTAAATCATTTCGAGCTTCGACCTTTCATTCTGTTAAGAGTCTCAACGTTTCGCCAAAATCTCATTTGGCATTCTCAAGGATGTTGACTTTGAGTGAAGAGTCCAACTACAGTTCAACGCTTCAGTTAGACTCTTCCCTCAAAGTGAACAACAGTTAAGAATGGCAAATAACATTTTACCCAAACGTCATGACCCTTCAGAGAATGAAGGGATCGATACACGGAATTTTTTCGCTCGAATATATGACCTAATATAAAAATAAACAATTGTTCTTTATTAAAATATTGGGTGTTATATTTTTGAACTTTTTGCTACAAAACATTTTACAAAGCCTTGTTACCAGAGTTTTCATTCATTAGATCACCATTGTCATCATTTGAGCGCAACAAGCTTAATTTACAGTAGAATTTCATGATTCGAATAATATTTTGATCGACTGGCTGAATTAAGGGAGATACATTCTGCAGCATATAATAGCAAATATTATTCCATCATCCCCTCCGTAAATTTTCCGCAAGTGGATGGCTCCTATCTAAATCGATTAAATCAACTGGAAACTCCTGTAGTCGATAGTACAGAAAAATATTATTTATTTAATAACCTATATACAGGGTGCGGCTGAGAAACTGGCGATGACAATAACGTAATTACCAGTAGAAATACTTTATTTTAAAAATTACAAATTTACATAAAATTACAGAAGAAAAAAACATTTTATTCTTTAATTATAACGTTTGAGAGGTGATCTCCATCTCTACGTAATCACTCATCTACTCTCAACCACGTATTCCATGTCGCAACATTTCTACTGGAATTTGATTTATTTGTCATTGAATTCTGAGTTTAACTGAAGCATTATTATTCAATTATTATTACTCATTATAATTTTATGGAGGATCAACAAACACTTTGCTCTTAAAATAACCATAAATAGAAATAATTCATTAATTCATAAAATCATTAAATCTAACAATATTGCTGCCCGAGGAATGTTCCTATATCTGAATGACATGCAGAACAATATATGACATGCAGAAAATAACTGTAAAACATTTATCGATACCTTAACGGTATGACCAGTCATTCTATCTTGCTGAACCAGACACAACAAACAAAAAGAAATCTAGGAAATAGTTATATCAAAAACTTGTATTTTTATTAGCAACCTCCAAGAAATTATATACAAGAAATATGGGACAAATAATATCAAAAAATGATACTACATTGCGGCTTCTGCATTGAGAAGTAATCTGTTTGAAAATTTTGTTTGGTCGTAAAATCCGAAAAGGAAAAATGTTTCATCAAAAAACAAACTGTCAATAAAGTTTTCATTTTCCTTCAAGAGCCGAGCATTAACGACTAAAATGGTTTACGTCTTGTTGGTTTTTCTGCGTCACCCTATATTACCAACTGAATTTGATTAGAGCAATAAGGTAAACAACTTTTACAGTTATTTTTCTGTAACGAATCTCAGAAAATCGTTTTTTAAATTAAGATATTGAGTTCGATTTATTCCAATGTTAGGAAGGAGCAAGGATACATTTTATCATTTATATAGAGTGTCGGTTAAAAATAGATATTGAACTTGAACTTTGAAATGTCACGTGCCCAATAGAATTAATGTCAGATATAAACCATTAAATATTTTAGTAATGCGCTGATAAAAAAATGTACTAAAGTTTTTTATTTAAATGCGTTTCTATGTTTAGCAAAGCAAAAACAATAATACATTTTAACATACATTATTGAAACATGCCATGCACGATTAGATAACATTTTCCTCATAAAATTTGTTACTTTTTCCCAGAAAATAATAAAAAGCATAAATTATATAAAAGTATATAAATACAAATTTGAGTTTTGTTTTTGTATGACATATATTATATATAACATATATTATATTACTACGAAGAGGTGGCATTTCCAGTAATTCGGTTATTCACATAGTTAGAACTTGGATGAGTAACACTCCAAAGAAATGTCTGGTTTTAATTTATGTCTGGTTTTAATACCCAGCACAAGTTGGTTGATTTTTTAAAATTATTTAAGCACCATTTAAAGCCCAAGTTGGTTTATATACTGATTATGACACTGAGAAAGAACAATAAATATTTGAAAGGAAATAGGATAAGATACCGAATAAAATTAGAGTAAAACAAGGCGATCCTCTTTCAATGCTATCGCTTAACAAAATGTTCAAAAAAAAATATATATAAAAGCGCAATTTAAATCGCAAACGAGATATAGTAGAGTATGCAGATCACATATTAAATATTAAAGTATTAGAAGAGGTAACATTCAAGCTGATAGAAGAGGCAAATAAGATGAGATTAAAAGGGTAAAATGATCACTTTACCCAAAAAATGGGTAAATGGAATACAATAGGAATATGCTGACCCAAAATTATGTTGGAAATGAAAATACATTTAGAAAAAAAATATGTTGAGGAAGTCAACGAGTTTATTTGGAACGAAGATAACGAATAAATGTGAAAAAAAACAGAAATAGATCTCGTTAATAAAGACAAATAATAAACCCCTAACTATTTAACTCTCCTAATTAAGGTTTAGGGCTCTCAATTTCTCTTCGGTTTGAGCCATGGTTTTTCCAAGCCAAAAATAGCGCTTAATATATATATAAAGGGCGTCTCACGGAAAACAGGTCTTTTTAAAAATAGCTATTTCTAGTGGAGCCGTCTTTTGACGGACATAAGCGTTGGAAAGGTGCATCCTTTACTGACGTTCTGACTTCATGACATTCGGATCATTAGAAGCCAAGTTATCACGCGTAAAGTGTAAGTGTGTGTATACCATCGGTCGAAAAATGAATATCGAACAAAGAACGAATATTAAGTTTAGTTTTAACTTGATAAAACATTCACCGAAACTTTTCAATTAATGAAACAAGTGTATGGTGAGGATTGTTTATCTCGTGGAAGCCTGAGGGGTTTAAACGATTCGAAGGACATCATGGACGATGAACATCCTGGTCTAAAAAATTTTGTGGTTACTCTAAGTAACATTGAAATAGTACGTGAATTTATAAAAAATCAGGCAAAATCTTTGTTGCGATACATGGAAATGGAATTGAACATGTCCAAAGATTCAATTCATCGTATTTTGACCGATCATTTAAGGCTTCGGAAAGTTTATGCACGCTTTGTTCAACACAAATTAACTGTCCAAAAAATTATCCTAATCCAACATTAAAATTCCATTAAAGGACTTGATTAAAGAATCGAAAAAGGACAAAAACTTCAAGTACAGTATTGATACTGGTGATGAGACGTGGTGTTTTCAATATGATCGATCCAAATCCAAAGATAAGCCGCCTCGAGAAGTCAAAAATCAAAACAATGTTTATTTCTTTCTACGATTCGGAGGGAACTGTGCTATTATGAAGCGTCTGTTGTCGCGTATTCATCGTGTGCTCCCACAATACCGGCAACAAGGTAGCTGGCGCTTATTACACGATAATGCGCCGCCCCATCGCTCGCCGCTCATCACTGGTTTGTTTACCAACAATGGCATTTTACATATTAATCATTGACCATACTCACCTGATTTGACTCCCTGCGACTTCTATCTCTTCGAAAAACTTCATTTGTCGGTTAAAGAACAGCATTATAGACATACCCCTACAGACATATACCCTGTATGTCCTAAAAGTAATAATAAAAGTAATAAATAAAAGTCCCTGTCCCTAAAGTAAGTTGAAGACCTTGTGTCGTGGAAGCAAGCCGCTAGCAAGGCGCCGTGAAGGCAAGTGACGGGAAACATGGTGGGGGGTTTAGGGAAGCTAGCGATACCTGCGCAGTTGTCTGCAGAAAACTCTTGTTTTAGTTACGCGTCGGAATTTCAAGATGTCGCGTTTCAAGGACCGCGATAAAATTTTGTGTTGCGTTTAAGAAAACGGGTGCCGAGACCCTTGCCATGCTGAGGCAAGCTTATGTCAACAGTACCATGTCCCAAAATATGGTTTACCGCTGGCACAAGATGTTCCGGAAGGGTAGAGAGGACTCTGAGGACGAAGACCGCTCTGGACGCCCGTCAATGTCACATTCCGATCAAAATGTGAAAAAAGTGAGAGACATGTTGAATTCTGATCAACGCCTGAGTGTTACAATGCCAGCAGATGAGTGTAATATCTCTAAAAGTACTGTACATCGCATTGTTACTGAAGAATTGGGCATGCGGAAGATCTGCATGAAGATGGCCCCCAAGGTGCTTTCCGATGAACAGAAGGCTGCTCATGCAACGATCTTGTCTGACCTCTTGGAGCAGTGTGAAAGTGATGCGAATTTTTTGGATAATGTAATTACGGGTGACGAAACATGGATTTTCGAGTATGATCCGGAGTCCAAAAGACAAAGTGCTGAGTGACACAAAGTGGCTGTTTTCCCGCTCCCAAAAAAGGCGAGAATGACAAATACCGTGTAAAGGCCATGCTCATCGTTTTTTTCGGCAAAAGAGGCATTGCCCACTCAGAGTTTGTGCTACAAGGACAAACAGTGAAGAGTCATCTTTACTTGGAAGTCTTAAAAAGGCTCCAAAGCAGAGGTAAACGCGTCAGGAAGCAGATCACCAACACTTGGCGTCTTCACCATGACAACGCGCCGTCGCACACCGCCGTCATTGTCACGGAGTACTCAGCAAAACACGGTGTGCAACACTGCCGTAGCCGCCGTGCAGTCCCGACTTGTCACCACCGGTCTATTTCTTGTTCCCGAGGATCAAGAAGGAACTCAAGGGCCACCATTTCGGAACTTTGGAAGCCGTCAAAGAAGCGACGACGAGGTGCTTGAAGGAGGTCCCATCTACGCCTTCCAGGGTGCGTTTAGCAACTGGAAAAAATGCTGGCGCCAATGTTCCAACACGGAAGAAAGCTCCTTTGAAGAATTTTAGTTGCTTGTACCTTTATCAGCAATAAATCTTTTTTCCTTGTCCCTTTATTAGATATTAGATATTTTAGTTGCTTGTCCTTTATCAGCAATAAATCTTTGGCCTTGCTCAAAAATTCATTCGTCAACCTAATTGACCATACAAAACTTTGTATTGATGCGCAATGAGACTACTTTGAATAAAAATAATGATTTTTGGGCGAAAAAAAATATTTGTGTTTTTTTAAATAGTCCTGTTTTTCGTGAGACGCATCTTGTATATCAAGCGCTCGAATACAGGTTTTATTAAGTTTGCTGGAGCGCAAAGCGAATTTCGTATTTTGATTACGCGCTATTCTTTGCGTGGAAAAAGCAACGTTCGAACCAAAAAAAAATATAATAAGTATTATGGGCACTCTGCTCTATCACATTTCATGGTTCATAAGTGGTTTAGTGAGTGTCGATGTAGTTGAACCAGCAAGAACGTAGAAACAAATTCCAAACACCCACACCATCAGCAGGAATTGAACCAACATCATCATAATAGTCTTTGGCTAACTTAATCAGATACCCTTTACTCATTCTTGCTTTAGTATCAATGGAAAATGTCTACTTATTAATGAGAATTATTAACATAAAACAAAGAGCGAATGAAAGTAATGCTACAAGTATATTTTAAATGATAACACTGAACTTCACAGAATAAATGAACTTTAAAACAAAGAAAACAGCACATTTTTATTCAGTTTCTTTTATTTATATAAAGTCAATAAAATTATGGCATTAGTTTAATTATTTGTTAATATTTGACTAAACACTATATTATTAGTGTAACTATATATTAGTAAAACTATATTATTATAATGATCAATAATAACGTGGGAAAAAAATATTGTTTTACTATCGATTTATTTTCAAGGTATCTTGCCATTTTTTCCTTTTTCATTCAATTATATAAAAATATTTATTGACTTCGTATATATTTATATACTTACTTACTTATAATATATTTAGTAAATGTTAACTATGTTCATGTTCATTTTTCAAAAATAGACTTTAACATCAACTGGGAATCAGATTTTAAATACATTTTTAACAAAATTTGTTATATCGTTAGATATTAAGTTGAAAAAATATATAATTAATTTAAAATATTACGTTGGAGAAATAACTGTCAGCCTATTTTTTTTTCTCCCAAATTTGCGTGTCTAACTTAGTATCTTACTTAAATTTAGGGGGCTGTTTTATTGCTATCAATTTTTATATATTACTTTAAAGTTTTATTATTCCGGTTTTTTCTTTCTGTAATAATTTTAACATTTTCATTTTTTATTTTGCGATTTTAAACCCGTTAATATGAAATGTCAAATATATTCACTACCTGCTTCGAATAAAAATGCAAAGACCACTGAAGTAGCCCGAGAACTGTGTGCTATTTATTGCGAGACACAGAGAGCATTAAAAAGCTTATTTGGGTAATCTTGGAATGAAGAACGTCTTGACGCAGTTCTGGAAGAAAAGAATGTCCAAACCAAAAGAGAATTGATTCATGATATGGGCTGTAATCCAAAGATCATCATCACCCAGTTTACTTTAATTATAAAGCTAAAATAGTTAGGTAGTTGGGTGTCAGATACCTTATCGGAAGCTAGCAGACAGCAACGTTTCAGTACCTCCTATAGCTCTGTGCATAATTTGCCGTAAACTATATATCCAGTGCTTCTCTAAATATCGCTTCTAATGTTGTTTCATATAACTGACCACTGACTGATAATAGTAATTGCTTGATAATTACTGCAACAAGATGTGTATCCTTTCTTGTATATAGAAACTATAGTTGCCAGTTTCCAATTTGGGTGAATTTGCTTCGTGTTCTAGGTCAAATTGATTATTTTGTGGAGTATGTTGATTCCAGATTCTCTCGAATATTTTTACATTTCGGACTTTATATTATCAGCTCCTATAACATTACCTATTTTGATTTTTTTCTAGCGTCCTTAACTTTTTTATCTTTACTTCCATCTGTAATTCATTTGTCATTTCGTCTGCCTAATTATTCTTTAGGATCCTCATGCTCTTCCATCTTCCCGGCTTGCTCATATAAGAACTCGTAGTCCCAAGGAAAAATTTATACATAAAGTCGTCAGAAATAGTGCCTGTATGTGATCATCAAACGCAGAAAGCAACAGCCCAACAGAATATTTCTCTATAGTCACGAAAAAGCAAGACAGGAAGGAATATACGATAAAATGATTGTAAGACCAATCTGCAGACAAAACCGTCAATGTAGCCGCAACCTGATGCAGCTATGCGACAACTGAGACTCAGTCGTCAATGAGTAGTAATTCGGCAATACGATGTGTCAGAAAATACTCGAACTATAGTTGTTTAGGAGGTTATTTTACACCTACTGCAACCAATTTTAACCTTTTCTATTTCCTCGCCAGCAAAATGCAGGATATCGTATTCGCCGACAATAAGGGCCTTCAAACATGGCTTGATTACTCCTTTAGCTCCAAATTAGGCGATCTTTTTAAATGTGGCTTCGAGAAATTGGTAAAATAGTAGGAAGGAGTCATAAGCAACAGTGGACAATATATTTTCGATTAAGATTTCTCAGTAAAAAAGTCTATATTAAAATTAAAAAAGAATGAACAGGATTTTCCCTGCTCTAATAGACATAAAAATATATTTTTATCAATATCGATTTTTTTACCGAAAGAATTTTATTTACTTGACATAACTAAACGCAATCAGAAAAAAAAACAGCATTTTTTTTTTGGTAGGTTATAAAGTTGTAATGAAAATCATGAAGTATTGATCCATAGGGGACTGATAGTATTTTTTTATTGTTACAACTTATATAGATTAAAAATATTTCAATATAAATAACTTATATATTTAATTATGAACTTTTTCCAATACATTTTAATCAATAAAAGTTATTTGTAAGTAATTATAGAATATAATACAAAGTCATATAATAATACAATTTTCGCAAATACCTTTATAATTTAGTCTGAAATCTTTATTACTCAATTATACAAAATCTTTACTACTCAGTTATTATAACTCCTTCAAAGCGGTCAGTGAAATCTCTTGAACGGCTTCTATGGACTTAAAATAGCATCCACGACGTGTTTTTTTCGATGGTGGAAACAGGAAAGAGTCGCACGGTGCCATGTTTGGAGAATATGGGGATTTTAGAATGGTACTTATTTGATATTATCCGAGAAATTAACGAATAATAATTGTTGTGTGCGATGGAGCTTTATCATGATACAAACATCATCCATTGTTTTACAACAAATCTGGTTTTTTTCAAATGGACTAACAAATGACGCATAATACTTAAAAAAAAAATATTTAATAACCATTTGGCCAATTGGAAGGAACTGTTTGTGGAGAATTACAAAACCGAAATAATCGAAGAAAACAGTTAACATGACTTTTTAACATGGTTTTTTCGGCTTTGATTCGGCAAATGATATAATGTCTCCAATACTAAATCAGAAATTATTTAATACAAGAACCTCCATTTTGGTAATGTTTTTTATTGATTGACGTAGAAGATATTTCTGAACGAGGTTTGTCTTCAACTGCTTTGCTATCATCACTAAAGTCCTCAGACCTCTATGATATATTTTTTTTTGATTCACACTTCACACCTTCATAACATTTTTAATGCATCATGAGAAATTTTGTTTTTAGACAAACTTTCTTTGTTTTTTGCTAGAAAAATTCACCCATTTTTAAAAAACACTGACACAAATGTTTAACAATTATAAAACACGCTATACCTTATAACGTAACAAGCGAAATGATATAAAACTTCTGTCAGATGACAAGGACAGTCATATTAAATTAAAAAACAAATAGTTGTATTGATCCATAAAGCCCGTGAGTTTTAGAATAAAAATCACCTTAATTTTTGATCAAAGTAGTTTATATAAAGAAACCGCTCTGATTTAGTAATTATCATCACGTACATTATTCTTATATATTATTAAATTATCACTCTAGAACCCACAACAATGTTATAAACATATCTTTAGAATTGCAAGATTTATTTAGCAGCATGCTTATACATTTCATACAAAAGATGCAATTGGCAAAAAGAGTAGTAAAGTAGGTGCTGCCTGCTCTCGTCTTAAATAAATAAAACATCGGTCAATAAGTCCCCGGTCTGACATATAGATGGCGTCTCTTACGAAAAAATTTTACCAGTGGTCGAATGAGTTTAAGATTGTTGTGCTTTAAGTGACGCTACTTTATGTTATTTTTGAAACAATGAAAAAAAAATTCGTATGCTTATTAAGCATTGCTTTTTTGATGAAGAACCATAAGTTGAAGCAAAACAATGACTTGATAAAGGGGATAAATTACTCGGACTCTACCCCAGAAAAATCAACCATAATTCATTGATATGCTGAATTCAAACGTGACCGTACAAATACCGAAGATGCTGAACGCTTCTGACGTCCAAATAAGGTGGTTACATCAGACTACACTACTACACTACTACAGAAAAATTCACAAAATAATTTCTCCAAACCGTAAAGTAAAGTTGCAGGAGATAGTTGATATCATGAAGATATCGAAAGTAAGTTTTTAGACCATTTTGCATGAATATTTGGGAATGCGTAAATTGCTATCGAAATAGGTACTGCGGTTGCTCACAGCGGACCAAAAACAACAACGTATAGATGATTCTGAGCAATGTTTGCAGCTGTTTAAGCGAAATAAAATAATTTTTTTCATGCAGTATGTAACAATGCATGAAACATAAATCTATCACTACACTCCGGAGTCAAATCGGCTGTCGGCTGAGTAGACAGCAGCCGTCCAAACCGACCAAAAAAAATAGCATCGGCAGGCAAGGTTATAACCTCTGTTTTTTGGGATGCACATGGTGTATTGCTCATCGATTATCTCGAGAAAGGTAAAATCATCAATAGCGAATATTACACAGCGTTATTGGTACATTTGAAGGACAAGATCGAAAAAGAAGGCTCTAAATGAACAAAAAAAAGTGTGGTTTCACTAAGGCAATGTAAACTTTGGTTTCACTTAGGCAAAGGTTTCCTCATCCACCGTCATCTCCAGATCTGGCCTCCAGCGCCTATTTTCTGTTCTCAGACCTAAAAAAAATGCTCGCTGAAAAGAAAATATCGCTCCAATGAAGAGGTAATTGTTGAAATTGGCGGATATTTTGAAGGACATCGTTCTATAAAAAAAGGTGTAGAAATATTAGAAAAGCGTTGGAATAATTGTATTCAAGGAGAATATATTGATGAATAAAGTCAAAATTTGCAAAATAAGTGTGTTTTATTTGTCAGGCCGGGAACTTATTGACCGATGTGTTAGGTGCATATATTTTTAATATATTTGATACGACACTTTCCTATTAGTATTATTAAAGATAACTGTCAGTCAGACATCAAAATATAACATAAGTATTATATTGATTTCAATCCTTACAGTGGAATTAGATACATAAAATCTAACTTCCTAGACAACTCTATGCAATAAGAGCTAAAAACAGAAAAAATATTGTTTTCATGTCTCAGAAATACTTCTGAAAAAAAATGCCCTTTAAAAAAAACTCCCCGAGTGTTGTGTAAAAAAAGTAAATTTATAAATGTAAATTATATGTAAAATATATGTAAGTTATATTATTGTGTAAAAACAGGCATTACTGTAAAGACTAATAAGCTTTATTATATCACAATATTTTGTTATTGATAGAATTCAATAATATCGAGAATATTAAGATAAAAAAATGATAAAATAAAAAATGTTAATAAAAAAATGTTTTAATAAAAAAAATATATTAATTAAATGATACGTATCGCAAATAAAGATTCATCGGTCCAAAGTACTGTTCTACAGAAATAAAAATTTAGTTGTGACTGCCATAGGATCGATGTAGAATAAACTAGACGACAATGGTAATCTACCTAAAGTAAATCTTGCACCTTCCGATAGTAATATGGATATAAACCATCACGTTTCAAAATTCGCCAAATAATCTTAATATTTCCACTTACCTTCTAATTTGACGTAACAGCATTCTAACCTTGAATACTTAGTAACAGTATCTAGCACATGTTCATCTAAATCTCTATCAAAGAGATCATCACATAATTGACATTCTCGAAACTGTCTGTCTACTTCTAGAAATGTTCTATAATGAGAACCGATTTGAAAATCGATGTCAAAATTCCCGGAATTACTTGACATGAACTCCTGTTGTAATAACAATAAATGAAATGCATATTCGCATACTATTAAAAATAATATTTTTAAATAAACGTATACACACAGTAAGACACTAATTCACTTAAAACTGAAATTAAAAATGATATTCACACCTGCAATTTTCAAATAATGTATCTGCGTGACGTTTTTTATTGTCAAAGTTGACGTCTTTGCTAGGCCAGCCTGGCCACTTAGATTTTAAAAATAAACATTCCTGAAATAAGATAAGTTTTTACGAATTTAAATCCGATTATTAAGTGTTTATACTTTCAAAGGCATATAACTTCGAGGCGCAGTTCCAGACTAGGCAAGCACGGATGCCTTCTGAGGGATATCCTAGGTTGGTCACTCTCCAACAGGTTGGCTTCTCCATAGACTGAAGATTAAGCACAAACCAAAGGTTAATAGCCCGAAGGAGGTGTTTATGGGGGTTAATTGATCGAATGACCATGGTTCGAAGACCACATTAGCTGCAGGTTCAGTCGCTAAATAGTCTCAGCTGCTGATGCGCCTCTCTCTAATTCGAAATCTTTACTTTATTTTAATACATTAATTATTTATTAATATATTACTTAATTAGTAATATATTAATTGTTTATTACTTATTAATTGATAATATATTAATTGATTATTCCTTTACTAATTAATAATTTATATATTAATTAATTGTTAATATATTATGTTTATATTAATATATTGTTCATGTAAATTTTATGATTAACAATTGCTTAATTGGGAACTGCTTTTTCATGGCTTTTCTAAATCCTCAAAGCTTTTATTGATACTGGCTTACTTTACAAACAAACTATAAAAGCCCCTCTTTCAAAATGTAGTCGATCAATATATCGGGAATTTTGTGTCACCTCTATATACAATTGTTTTCAACTTTCTTTTTACTTAATGGAGCTATTATTTATTTTTTTCCAGACTAAAATAATCAGTATGCATTCAAAACATTTAAATAATCCGAGAAAAAATATATTAAAAAATGTTTGCTGTAGAGTAAAAATGTTTGCTGTAAATATATTGTTTTGACCTGATCTGTAGTCCAATACAGCTGTTGGTTAGATTAGTAGACCTCAAGTGTGCTCAGCTATTTTTTAAATGGAAAAGAGCATTGAACAAGACTTTTGTCTCAAATATTGTGTTTCCAACGAAATTTATTAGGCTTAATTATTGAAAACGTTAAAAATGGTCTACGGTGAGTCAGCTTTATCGAAAATTCCATAGTTTGTACCAGTGGCAGCTCATGGGTTCTTAAAGTGGAAGTGCGTACAAGAAAATAGTGCTGCTGGGGATTTTTTTTTGCTGTCCCCTTCCTCCTTTTTACTTTTCGTGCTATTGAAACTTTATACAGGAGGTGAACCAGGAGGTGAACCTGGTTAAAGGAAAGAAACTGAACGGAAATAAAATATGGTGTTGTGCTCTGAAAAATTGTTTACTATGATAAATGCTGGAGGTGGTTTTGACTTTGGTGGTTTTTTTTTAGTGGTTTATTCGACTTTAGCTCAACACTCACTTAAGCTATTTTCTGGATCATAAGCATATATCCATATCTCATCTGCAGTAATTGTACATTTCAGAATTGTCATCATCCAAAGAAAACATCTCTTGAACAATTTCAACATGACAATCTTTTTTAAAAAACTCTACTGTTTTCAGAACAAGACGAGAAGACATATGAAACCAGCCTAAATTATTCCTTAAAATTCATTGAATTGAGGTTTGAAAAAAAAATTGTTAAAAATGGAAAGATCATATGTAAATTTTATAAGTAAACTATTTTTATTTTTTCCTTATAGTTAAAAAGGTATATCAAATTGAAAATACATTTTTAGACCTAGTACCGATGACGTGCCGACAGTTCCCGAAAAAAACCAAGCGTGGGTGGCGTCACAATTTTTAATTCCTTTCAATATTACAGACAGCTAATACCAGTGTTTTCGTTTTTAATCAACTTATTCTTGTTAGTATCATCAGCGTATTGATACAAGTATTGAAAATGTCAAATATAATTAGTTATCGTGCCTGTTTCGTGCCATTTTGTACAAAAACAACTTCAAATTTTTTTTTTTTTTAATTTGCACAATTTGCACAAGATATTAAACATCAAAATCAATGGTTCTAAGCAGGACGACGTATTATTCCTAGAACATCAGATTTTTACAACGACCTGTTAACACAAAAGCTTATAATATTATATCAATGTTTTATGTCTGAGTATTTATTACATGCTGAAACTACACAATCGTGACATTAAGTCACTTTTAAACTTTTCTTAGTTTTTCATTGATAATTAAAGTGACTGTATAAACTCAGAACTTTATGTTCTCGACATACACGTCCTTTCACCGTGCTAATATAATTTTTACGGTTAAATTGAACATAACCTATAGCCTTATCACCTTGTCACCAAACCTAACACGCTACAAAAAATTCAAATATATTTAAGAGAATTATTTTTTTTTTGTTTACATTAACATTATTATTTTTTAAAAAACTCAAATTGATGCTTAAGCACCTCGAACTTTAACTGAATTGAACCGAATTTCATTTTTAAGAAAATCTGTGACCATAAAAAGATCCACATCAGGTATATTATTAGAATTGGTCTTTATGAACTCTTTGTCACACATTACTGAATTAAATTAGTAACCAACAATAATTTTTGCACTAAACTTCAATAATTTTGACAATATATACAAAGGGAAAAGACGGTGATAACACTTACGAGAAAACACTTTAACATAATGACGTCACAAACATGGCAGCCAACCGTGACGTTTTCGTAGTCACGTGATTTTATTTTAAATTTTATAAATTTGAATACATTTATAATTAATTGCAACTTAATAAAGTTTTTAAAGTTTGTTGCATCGATTATCAATATTATTTATGATACAGTTTTAAAATAAAGTAAAAAAATCGATAATTATTTTTTATTCAAAAACCCAATTGAATCAAATGATATTCCAGTAACATCTAGAAAATGTCTAATACTTAATCGGCAATTATTCAGAATAAAATCCTTGATTTTAGTAATGTTTTCTTTATTAGTTGGCATGGAAAGTTTTCCTGAACGAGATTCAACATCAACTGCTTCTCTGCCATTAACGATTCAGCACTATAAAATGTTAGCAACAGAAAATTTAAGGGAAATTTGTCATAGGGGCTGCTAACCGGGGTTAATTGACAGCTATCTCAAGTACTATTTTGCAATATCGATGATGTAATAATCAAAATGTTGAATTGTGACTGATATTACTAATATTATATATACAAGAATATAACTAATATTATTTCTAGAATTTTTTTCAGACGTTTCTTTCTACAAATTTTTGTAGATTACTAATTTTCTCTTCTACCATTTTTTATTCAAACAAATTAATATTTTCTCTTGGAACTATATTGAACAAATGTCAAATGTTTAAACTCTCGTATTTGACTTGATACTAAACATAGAAACTAGCTTGAATTATTTATTTCTATAGGTCAAATTTACTATCGATTTTATTAGAACACCTACATATTTTTTTTTTTAATCACATTTCGCTGAAATGAATCGTTTATTATTATCTAGCTTAATACCTTACAATATATACATATTTTCCTCTGTAACTATCTAGTAAACACGCAAATTTTCCCAGAGGTCATAATAGTTTAGTTGCATATTCAGCATAATCCATAGAAAAATGACATCAGATAACGACAATTTGTGGAGTAGTTATAAAAAGTTAATTAAACTAATTGATTATTAGATTAATTTAAAAAATGTTTATTTTTTCATAGCCTTAATTAATACAATCTAATAATAGAATAATTTGTTTACAATCTTTGCAATTACTCTATGAAGTTTTTCACTGGACCATCTCTAAAACAATAACAGATCTGTGAAGCTAGGCAGACTGCCTAATTGAAAAGATGATTGGTTGAATTTTCACGTAATCAGTAACGCCAACTTTGAACGAATATACGCATTATTTAATGATACAATTAAACTTTCACTACAGAAATGTTCAAGGCATAGTGACAGGTAATAATAGTAACTAAAGAAAAAGTCCCTGAGATTCCTCCAAATAATCGTTGTGTGTCTGCTAGTCTGGAGGAAATCATTGGCATTCCTAAATCATGTGTAGATTTTATTTAAATGTAAAATTTCAAAAAATAGAGATTCGAAATAAAAGGCAAACAAGATGAAAATTGTAAGAGATTTTCTGGTTAAAACTTTGTTGTGTTCAATTATTCCTCATATTCACCTAATTTGGCTGCAAACGACTTCTGGCCACCACAAAAAATAAAACAGCTGGTGAAAGTAAAACGTTTGGACAAGATATTGGACATTAAGTAGGTTTCGAGGGCAATTTTTTGTTCGATTCTCAAAAGTGAGAATCACACAGTAAATTACAATTTGAATAATGAATGAAGCAATTGTTCAGTATTTGAAATATTAAGACGAAATTAATATAGCGATCAAAATGTACGAGAGCTATCTATCAAAAATAACTCATTATTGATAATATAAATAAATCTACAGGATGTAAGGGAAATAACTTTCGTTAATTTAACCAGCGATTATTTACATTATTTTGAACAAAAAAATTCCTTAAAGCATTTATTCAAAATAGAACCATTTCCGCGTAAAATATTATTTATTGGCAATGTTTTGCCAACTGTTAGGAAAATGCAGTTCTTTGTTTCATGGACTCCTTAAGGTATTATTTGAAAATAAAACAGAATATTATTAAAGCCGTTTATTCCATATCTTTCGGTATACATTTAGTTTGTTTTTTACAAAAAAAGGAGAACTTACACATTAATGTTAAAGTTGAAATTACTAGCACTAATTTTTCACACGTCACTTCAAATTATTTGTTACAGGACGAAAAATGGTGTTTATTCTCTAGATATGAAATGAGACCTCTATTCATCAAACAAGAGCACAAAGTAATGGCCTTTAGTGCCCTTCGATACACTTATCAATACGAGCTATGCAAATGGTTTCATACCTTATTTATATATTTTTTAATACACAGAGTATAAGGGAAATAGGTTTCGTAAATTTAACCAGCGATTCTTCACATTATTTGAAAGATAAAAGTTTTTTACAATAAGGGTCAAAAAACTAACGGTTTCCGCGAAAAAAAATTGCAAAGTTATTAAATCACTAATCGAAAAACTATAAGAGTTATCATTTTAAGCAAATATGTACAAAAACATGACAAATAATAATTGGAAATTATTTAACAAATAAATTACAAATAAACTCGTGAACATGGTAATTTTTTTAATTAACAATCACACCATACAACAGCCAAAATAAAATGATAACGTCTCGTTGACTAATTGAGATCATCCCCATGACAAAGTGTGTTGGCGACAGAAATTATTTTAGTGTGTGTCTTTAAATTCAACTTCAAACCAAAATTGTATTATGTACGCAAATATCACGATGTGCTTCATATTTACGGAGGAACAGCTGCCAATCACGGTTAGCAATAGACAAGGACTTTCTCAACGTGTTCGGGAAAATAGGTTAAAATGGTACCAAGCTATCATAGACTCAAACGGTCTACATTTTGATGTGTTTTTTAATGTGACGTAAATTTTTTAAAACATATTATGGTATTATAGCGTGAAAAATTAGTGCTACTAATTTCAACTTTGACAATAAACTACTTGTTTTGACTTTGACAATAAACTAATATACTAATGTGTAAGTCTTCTTTTTTTGTAAAAAAACCAACATAATTTTATACTAAAACGTGTGAAATAAATGTCTATAAAAATATAACGTTTTATTTTCAAATAATTCCTTAAGAGGACCATGAAATAAAAAAATCACGTTCTGATTTATTTTCCGCGGAAATAGTTGTGTTTTGGATTTATGTTTTAAGGTAACTATTTTTTGAAAAAAAAAATTAATTTTTGGATACATTTTCGAAAGTCATTTCCTTCTACACCCTGTATATTCAAAACGAAATAACGAAAGTACCGTTGCTTTCATACAAATATTTATTGTAATATTAAACATAAGTATCGATTTTAAATTACACAGGTCTACAGTGGATTTGGAGTCGGAAAGATTAAAACTGTTTTTGAATATGCTCGTTACGCTGGTTCTAACGGTACATTGTTTGAAATGTACGGGTAGTTTTCGAGATATGATTCTCATTGAACATGGAGAAACTTTCGTCTAGTGAATTCCTTCCAGGCACTCACGCATAATACGCCAGCAGTTATCAGCCATAATGTGTTCATGAACACATGGAACACATGGATGAACACATCGAAAAATATGGAAGAAAGGCCTTCCATGTTTTTTAGGTCCTGATAGCTCTCCTTGTGCCTCTCTGTAAGAGCCAAGGTTGTCCGGAAATGTGTCCAAATGAGTGTAGAGGTTACTGAACTTAGATGCTTATATTACATCCAAGTTTTCTAAAATATTCCTGCATGTTTTGCACCAATTCGTGATAATTTTCAGAGAGCAACCATTTTTGATTGCTGCATCCACTGTTATTATTCCAAATTTGTATGTGCCATGGAGGCAAAATTAATTTCTCTCTAGTAACTAACGCTGTATTAATGATATTTTGTTTCCCTGTCAAGTCTTGTCTTTTCTTTCAGGACAGTTTGTTTTATACCAATAATCGCTTTTAGCTCTGGTATCCCAGAAACAGACAAAACATGAACATTTCGTGTAGCCGCTTCGTTGACCAAATAAAAATGTTGTCATTTTTAAATCAACGCATATAACCCACTTATGATCATGATACTTCAGTTTTGTCAATGCAATGTTTTCATACTCCTACTTTAACTTAGTAGAATGAGCAATAGGAACCACACTATGCTTATTACCATTATGTAACAAAATACATTTCAAACTCGATTTGAAACTGTCTATAAAAAGTCTCCATTCATTTCTCTGTTAGTTTAAGAAATCATTACAAATGACATCATTTTCTGAGCCAAAAAACGGAAGCAGTTTGTTTTTCTCGAGTACGTTAACATGTAATTTTAGTTAAGAAAATTCTTCTCCTTGAGTCTGGATGCAAACAGTTCTGCTCTTTCTTTTGAAAGATCGAGGTTTCTTATAAGGTCACTTACATCCTCTTGAGTAAAAAAGTAGGGGTTTTGACGACATAGGTTCAAAATTATCACTTTCTTCGCTAGTACAAGCTTGCTTGTCTTGTCTTGTCGGATGTACATTCTGTATTTACAAGATCAGACCAACCACGAAAAATCAGAACAGGGACGTCTTCTAAATGGCAAACAGGCCTTTTAGCCAGATACCACATCAAGATGGGCCTTTTTTTCGGTTAATAGCATGTACTTTGACTTAGTAAAAATAACAGTCATCATAGTGATTTTTGGTTCCCTCCAAATCATAGACACACAAAACTTCAACTGACTTCTTTTACCATTCGTCCATTGCCATAAATGTTCACTATACATTTTGCAAACATTGTTTGGAATCCATGGTTTATTAATGTCTTTGATTTTCAAGTTAAAGTAAGCGAAATACGCATTTTGCATAAATTCTGATATCTTTTTGATTGATTCTCTCTCTTTGATTTTTTCTGATCCCTTTTGATTCTCTCTGATTTTTGAAACTTTTTCACCAGGTACTCGCCACAAACATAACAAAAAGTGTTCGGGTCATTTAAGCACGATCGTTTTGATGCTGACATCTTTCACGTTTTATTTACTAACTTTTTTAATTGAACAAACAACAAAAATAAACAAGTTAATTGGCTACTGAAAAGAAAATATTATCAGTGTCGGTAGATTAAAAACTGTACGTACTTTTGATAATTTAATGTTACTGAGAGTGTTGCTAGACACCATACTTTAAAATTACCTTTAAGTCTCGGCGGTATCAAAGTTTGTTATTTATTTTGTAAACCTCTATTATATTATTTAGCTGTACTAGTACTATAATCATTCAATTTTTGAGTAAAAGTTCAAGTAACATTTTAAGAAACTAAAGTTAAAAATATTAACATAATTTATCATTTGGATTTAACATATTTTTGAGATACGTTGACATTTTGGGCACGACCACTCTCAAAATGTGTGTAATTTCCACGTATTTTTCACCCAAAAATAGTTTGTGTTTTTATTTCCTAGAAAATATCGAGTATACTTCTAGAAACTTAAGAGAATTGTGAATACGAATTATATTCCACATATCTAAATGTACCATATCATATATAAGCAACAGATATAGCATCGATTAATTATAAGAAACATACCACAAAACCGAAACTGACTGGAACCAGTACCCAATTATTTATTGTCGCTTTTATCGAATCTTGTCCAGCCTCTCGACATTATAGCTTTATTCAGCGTAAAACCTCTTAATGCTCCCGAAAAGGAGTTGTTTATTCCTCAAATGGACGACGAACACTTAGCGGTAGAAATACCGCTCATTGTCACTCCGAATCCGGAAAAGCTCAAAGAAAAGACACCAAAGAAACGAAAAAAAAGCACGGTTTCTACTCGACGACAGAGTAAATCCAGCGACAGTCGCGCCACTACGGACAGTCGTCGTACCACTGGAGTTCCATCTGTTAATAGCCCCAGTGACGACTCAAACCGAATTCACCCGAGCATCACCGAAGGAAAAAGAACTGGAGTCGGTGGTAGTTTAAAGTATGAAATCGGCCGGGAACGTTCATCTATCGTTGGATTTCCGATTAAATGGAGTTCGGTACGGATCAAAGGGACAGGTTTCGAGGATAGTAGCAAAGTCAAGGTTGAACCATGCAATGGAATGCCGATGGGTGTGGATTACGATAAATTGAAAAGTCCAACTGGTACTGGTAACATTAAAAACAATATCGGAAATGTAAGTATTAGTTTTTTTTTGGTAACTAAATGTAAATTATTGTTTGTAGCATTGATGTATTTAATACATTTCGACATTAACAACAAATATCTTCTTCTTCCTTTGGTGTGACAACCCATCAGTGAGCCTTAACTTCTTTCAACTTTTGCCTTAAATCGGATCGATCCCCAACAGTCCCTTCCTAATTTTTGTACATTAGTTCTTCAGCTTTTCTTACAGAGTCGCGCCACCGTGTCTTTGGTCAACCTGTGTTTCTATACCCCCTATTCCTGGGCATTCGGCTTTCCGGCATTCTCGCCACGTGTCCGGTTCATCTGAGTCTTCAACATCCAAATCCATGCAATATCGCTTTAGTTCGAAGTTATACCTGATCCTCCAAATTCCATCATCATTCACAGTACCAACAATTCTACGTACCCTTCTTTCAAATACTGCAAGATCTGTTCTGTTTTCTTTGTGAGAGGTTGACACTCGCATCTATAACTGACTAATAGCCAAATTAATGTTTTATAGATCTTGACTTTCGCGTTTCTTTATATAAGTTTAGATCTTAGAAGGGCAGAACTACAGGCACTAAGTAATTTTATTACTGTTCATAATACAATTTCAAATTTATACTATGATGTTGTTAGTTTGATCTAATTTGCTCTCCAGATTCATTTCACAACTTCAATGTTGTCATCGCTATTTATCCAGTTTTGTTCTCTTCTTAGGTTAGTCCTCTTTTTCATTCTGGCTCTTGTGGCTTTCATTATATCTCAGTGATGATCTTCACCGATTCACCGGTTTCAAATTTTACCATGGCATGTTGTTGGATTTTTACTACTGCCTTGGAATTAAGTATGTGGTATTCCCATTCTGAAGTCAATGGACATCTGAACTAAGGAAGAATTCATTTCTATTGTTATCCCCATCGTTTGAGAGACTATGAACAACTGGTCTACTATTGAGCGTCCCATTCTAAACCCTGGCTGATATTCGCCCATTCCTTCTTCGACATATAGTAGTGTTATCTGCCTTACTATGTTTGCTAAAACTTTATAAGTTATGCAAAGCAATAATATACCGAGATAGTTTCCATATTCTAGTTTATCTTTTTTCTTATGAATCGAGCATATTACCGCCTGTTACCTCTCTGCAGTTGCATCTGCTCACCTTTTTAAATGTCAACTATTAATTAATGAATGGTTTGAGCTAATCCTTTGCCTCCAAGCTACAGCATTTCTGAACTGTGACAGTATATTTCCTAGCCCCAGGAGCTTTATTACTTTTAAGTTTCATTAAACTTTTCTCCTGCAACGATGGCACTTCTACCAGTGACTAAGCTGCAGTCATTAAGTGTGAGCTACCATTTTGATATTATCTGATAGTACCGTTTAACCTTTCAAAATATATTTTCAATCCCACTATATACTACCCATGTTTATTAATATTTCACCATCCGTGCCTTTGATCAAATTATTTCTAGGGTGAGAACTTTTTACTCTCTTAATGTACTGGCAAAATTTTCTTATCTCTTGTTTGTTGTATGCTTTCTTGTTTGTTGTATCTCTTCTATTTGCGTTTTTAGAAACTTCCTTTTTTTCACCTATATACACGTTTGGTTTTGAATACACTTCAGTCGATCAGAGTTTCTATTTCCTACCGCATTTTTACATTCATCATAGCACCATTCACTTATAGCAAACCAAAAATATAAATGATTCTAAAAGTTAAGTAATGTGAATATTATGAATGAAGGTGTAGGAGAAGTAACTATGTCACGGGGGTCTTCAGCGGTGAACTGCTCTAGATTTGTAATTATTTCTATTTCCTACAATAATTTGTTCTTCGGTTTATTTATTTTCCTACTTTTTCTACATTTACTTCTAATTATTTGTTAAAATATAAATATATACATGTAAAATATATACATGTACCTACTTTTAAAGCAATTATAGTTGACGTATGCTTAACATGTGCTAATTTAGTAGTATCTCACTAATCCATCTCACATATCCTCTCGTAACATGCAACTCTTTTCCGATAGTACTTATATTCTCCTTCTTCCGTGCTCTATACGCCCCTTGCTAAGTGGCCCTATTTATCATTAAGGCTTTTATTTATTTTTATTATTCTGGTGGCCCCTTTAAATCTCTTTAATAATCTATATGGCAAAGATTCCTTTCCGGCTGACAACATAAAGTCATCTATCTACATATCAGAGATCTTTTAATGTAACGTTCATTTATAACCTAAATCCGAAAACAAGACATATTTAATTAACGATTAATTATTAATCTCGAAGAAATGTACCACACAAAAAAATCAAATCACTTTTTTAAATTTATTCACGTGCGTTTCACTAAAGATGTTTGCATCATCAGGAGATGATTCAATCTAATTCTAAAACTAAACTATGTTCTATTTGTATGACTACATTAAAAATTACAGTTACACAAAAATTCAAAAAGTTTATTCAATAATGAAATAGGTCCTTTAAGCCGATTTCATGGTTTTAATACATTTTTCTAATGCTTTCATACGCATCAAAAGCCCTATTATTGTTTGCACTTTTAATATATCATCCATATCTAATGTAGGAAATGTGTTCTTTATATCTAGCTATGGATCTTTTAGTTTTCCGAATATATCTTGGATCAAAATCTTGACAACTAATTTCATAAATCCCCGATGTTTCATGTTAATCTAAGTTATCCTTTGTATTACCCAAGGCTTCTCTTAATTTATTATATAGTTTGAAGACTACCTTATCCACTTTTTTTTAAATATTGTCTAGATCTCGTGTTAATTGGGCATCAAATCGCCCAAATTTTAAAATTGACGATTTTTTCAATTATTAATGTTTTCAAATTAATCTATCTAGAATATTCTTATTATAACTATTTACTTCGGACACCACCCTAATTCATTTTAATTCTTTGTTATAATTATCTTTGCTTAAAGGAGAATTAACTAGGTTTTTAAAAAATAAATTTGTTGCTTTTGTTAACATTTGAAACATTAAAAAGCTACAAGTTTATTCTTTAAATACCTAATATTTACAAAATGTTTCACAAGGAACCAACTGCCGAATCCAGAAATATTATTAAGCTAACTACCATAATATTCAAAGAAGCCAGTTTAAATTGATGGAAAGTACCTCAAAAACGTGTTTTTTTTTAAATCTCAACCTGTTTTTATTGTTCCTGTTCACTAAAACATCTAAAAATGTAATCTATCATTATTCCTCGAGTTCATAAGTGAATGCTATATATGGTTTATATCGAAAATGGCAAAAACATTATCCACATATCTTAGCTACACCCCCAAAAAGTTACTGAATACATCCTTCGCCTCAGTTTCAAATTTGCTCATGAATAAGTCGGCTAAGAACAGTGACAAAAGATTGCCCATTGTCCTTTCTTCTTGTTTGTAAAGCCTATTATTAAGCTAAAAACAATTTTGTTTCATACATAATCCTGTTACTCTGAAACAATCTTCTTATTCAAACCGTTTAACTCACGTAACTTTATCAAGTATTTCAAGGTATGCGGAATCGGTAAACTAGATTGATTGGATACCAAGATCTCACCCTTCCGTAGACATGTGCTTTGGACTTTTCTTATGAATTGTCTGGAATTTATTAATGAACATTGAAGTAGTCGGTTTAGTAGATTTTCAGTTTCATTTACTATTCTATCCAGGACATGCTAAATAGTCATATAACTAATTACTTGAACGCACCATATATATCATTTTAATAATGTCAAAACGACATTAATTATTATTGGATCTGATATATTTAATACTTATTCTTAATACAGTTCATGTTATCTGTTTTTAAGAGATTCAAAATGTTGAGAATTTATGCTATATCCCATAGAATACAGCACAACAAACATAATTACAAATTTTACTGTCTGGTTAAGGGTTATTTTGCCGTTATAATTTTGGCATTTAAATTGCGAAATACTTTCTATTCTATTACATGAAATTTTCCCAAACAATTTCACTGTTTGCAACAATGTAAACCAAATTAATTAATACAAAAGTGTAATTATGAATCATTTATTCAGAAAAAAACTATTATTATTTATGTTACACCATATATACTGAAGTATAAAAGAGTGCAACATTCGATATACATATTTACACACTGTCTTTTATATCTTTAACAAAAGAGCTGATTTACTTTTTCCTGTTTCCTGTTTATGTTTGCAATGGCATTTTTTTATAAGCTGAGCAGTATTCCTTTGGTTCTGTGAAAAATGCTAAAATGCCACTATATCCTCCGCGTCTTTTTTTGCAATTATCTGAATTTGAATGACGAGCTGTTGATATAAAACAAGCAAATTCAAAATTTTTTAAACAGAAATACCTTGCGAACGATGACGTAGATTTCTTCCAGCACGACATGAAAATCGTCGGCAAATATTGCTATTGGAAAGTTTGTTTAAGTGAAGACTGTAAAATTTTGTTTAGTTGATCATGATGTACATAAAAGGATCAAATGATTTCCAGGTAAAATACGAAATTTCGATATCGCATTAGAACGATGTTATATATACAAGGTATCCCAAAAGAAAGTTTCTTTTTTATATAGGGATATACATAAAAGACAGACGTCCATCAAAAAAACCCTTATTAATTATTGAAATACTCATTTTAGGAAATTACTTTTTAACAATAATCAAATGTAACCCTTCACGCTCATAGCACTCATTTAAACGAACAGCAAAATTTCTTAGAACGGCTCAGCATATACTCTCTGGAATGGCTGCCATTTCGTGTCGGATATTTTCTTTTAACTGCACCAAAGAACCTAGTTTATTGAGTTAAAATTTCGATTTTAGATAGCCCCACAAGAAAAAGTCCATAGGACTCAAATCAGAAATACGAGGTGGTCAATTTATGTCAACTGGAGATCAATTTATTTGGGAAAATTTCACGAACTCGTGACAGAGACGTGTTGGAAGTGTGTGACGTTGCTCCGTCTTGCTGAAACCATGTTTTCTGATTATAGCCAGCAAAGTTTTGCAGTTCAGGTACCAAAAAAATGTCCAACATTTCCACATAACGCTCTGAATTGACGGTAACTATGCGCCCCCTGCGGTATTCAAAAAAGTACGGGCCGATTATTCCTCGCGCTAACGTTGCACTCCAGTAACGACAGTTCTGCTTATTTACATGATTGTTGAGATGAAAATGAGCGTTGAGATGAATTCCTAAATGCGGGTTTATCGATTGACATGCGCCCCGCGCCCCTAACAATTGTTGAGTTTGCGCAGTGAGCTGCAGCTAATGAAATAGAAACTCTCTTATAGGACCCTTGTACAACCACTAGTTCAAAAATTATGGTATGGAAATTATATTTTCGGACAGTGGCATTAGTACATAGGAGGTTTAAGTGTAGTATGTTATTAAATAGTTCAAATATCATCCTTCAGCAAGATAATGCCAGACGGTAACCAGTACAGATTTTAGAATAAACTATAATGCGACACTCACTGGTTGGAGGGATCCCCAGGTTTATCGTCTATAAATCATGTATAACATATCATTAGTCGAAACCTTAGGCAATTACCCAGGCTACCATGAACTTTATACGAACATGCGTGTTGTACACGAAACACGTATACCACACGCATGTGGCATTGTAGACCATTTGTACCTCATCCATGTAAAGTTTCTTTTTTTTTATCATTGGATAATACCGTCAAATTGTACACAAAAATTAACCCAATGAAACATATTTTTCAGTGTTGCTTTTTTGATCTATGCTAAATTTGAGTCTGCTAAGTAATACCTTGAACGGCTTTTTCACATCAAAACCTAAAAACTTACGACAGTATAAAACTGGTAAAAGGTCATCAGAAACAAAGGTGAATACATGCTTCATTAGATCTTTTAAAAAATGCCACGCTTCAATTGGCACATATATCACGCGAAAATGGATTTTATTGCAAATATTAATTTCTCATGAAGTTAAAATACGTATTCTTTTACAAAAACTTGGAAAAAAAGCCGCTGTAATAGCAGCTATGTTTAAACTGCAATAGATATCCTTAAAATAAAAGAAACGTAGTATATAGTTGATGTATCTGAATATATTTCCTCATAACAAAAAGGATTTTACCATAGCTTACATCTCCATTGGCTTAAATAAAATAGCATTCAAATGCCAGAGATGTAATAGAATGTAAAACAAGTTATTCTAAATATGTATGATTTTTTTTTAATCAAGATAAGAAGCGAAGGGTATGGAATTTCTGTAGCAAAAATAAAAGAAACATTTCAACTGACTGTCGTGAAAAAGAATTATTTCGTTTTTTAAAAAGAACTTCGAGACCAGCGATTTAAAAAAGGTATGTTCTATATAGTTCTTTTGATTGTTTTCTATTTTAAGCCATAGTGAATAAATTTAAATGTATATTCCTTGTTAGTATATTTATATTAGATGGCAGTGTAAATTATGTTGCAAGTAAATAACTTATCGTAATTTATAAGAGAATAGTCAAAATGTGGCGAATTAGAGAGCCATGGAGGATGTTGCTCCAAAATATCAAATCAAGTTGCTCCAAAATATGTTGGTATTGATAACCAATATTGTGGATAGAAGAGGAAATAGAAGTACGAGGGGGAGTTGGAGGCGGACAAAAAAAATTGAGTGGCCTGGAATGAATGGTTTTGCCCACAAACTGTATGCGTATTTCAGAAGTAAAAAATTTCTCCTGATATTTAGGGGTTCTATACCCGTTATGCTATGGAGGCTTGGAATAGGACTGGTGGGAAAAGCCCCAGTAGACAATCTAATAGTTGTGTTCTGTAGAATATCAAGAAGGCGAAGATAGCTCTTAGGAACGGAAGCATAGACTATACAGCCATAGCGAATTTTAGGTCTGATATTTGATTTGTAGATTTTTAGTAAACAGCGATATTCAGAACCATAGGATGTATTGTATAACATTTTTATAATATTTATATCTTTTGACCATTTGGCCTTTAAGTGAGAAATATGGTCTTTCCATGAAAGTCTCTGATCGAAAATGAGAACCAAGGATCTTTGTGAGGATAGAGTATGAATAGGAGTATTTGATAGTGAAATTGAGTACAGACGGGAACAAGTTCGTTTTCTGCAAAAGTGAACTATAGACGACTTAGTGGGAGAGTACAATAATCCAGATGTGTTGGACCATTTGGTTAGAGAGTTTAGACACGTCTGTATAACTCTTTCACAAACTCTAGAGCTAGGGGAAGAATAATATACGAGAATGTCGTCTGCATATAGTCTAGTATTAACTATCGGGGTGATGTTATTCAGGATAGAGTTAAAGGAGATGTTAAATAAAGTAGGGCTCAGGATTGATCCCTGAGGCATTCCGTTTATTAAAGGGAAAATGTCTGGAAAACGATGATCTATCCTAACATTGAAATATCTGTCCGAAAGAAAATTTTGAATGAATTTAGGAAGTCTTCCTCTCATTCCCCAGAGGTGTAACGAGTTGAGAATGATAGGTCTCCATTCAGTATCGAATGCGCTGGAAATGTCAAGAAAAGCTGCCACTAAGTGATTTTTCTTAGAGAAAGATGTACTAATATCGTTACAAAACCCGACTAGATGATCGAAAGTGGATCTAGATTTTCTTATGTCTAGTTGGCGATGATCGATTAGATTATTAGATTCTGGATACCAGACTAGTCTGTCATTCACCATTCTCTCAAATAGTTTGCCGAGATGGTCAGTTAATGAGATAGGGCGATAGCTTTTTGCCGATGATCTGGATTTACCCGCTTTATGAATTTTAATTAAAATAGATTTTTTCCATATTGATGGGTATTGGCCTTGGTTCCAGAAATAGTTGATGATCCGGCCAGGGGCGCTGTTTCTGGTTCTAATTATAGCGGATTCTAATTCTGTAATGGCAAATGGGAGATTATAATTCTGATGAGGGTAATCTTCATGATTAAAATTTGTTGAAAAGTTAGTTTTGTGTTGGGGCTGCGAAGTGGGAATGTGATCATTTCCGGATGTCGTAGAGAAATGTCGGGCGAAACGGTTTGTCAAATCAAGTCTATCGGAGATCCATGTATCATTATCGATAATGCCAAGCATCGTTTGAATGAGTCTACCTTTCAATCTTCTGATACGGTTCCAAAACTCAATTGAATTAATGGATGAGTCTATTGAGTTTATGTAATTAGACCAGGAGGTGAGCTTAACAGTTAGGATGATTGTACGTGCTTTTGCTCTACATCGTTTGAAATTGATAAGATTGTCTAGTGTAGGCTGATGTTTCAATTTGTTCAGAGCGGTTTTACGATCTCTTATGGCCAATTTGCACTCGGCATTCCACCATGGGACTAGCGGTTTAGAGAAAGTAAGACTTGATTGTGGGATGCTTTTTTCAGCAGCTGTAAGTATTAATGATATTAATATGTTTATGTTATTCTCGCCTTCTTCGGGCAAGAACTGAGGAAGTAATAAGGATTCTTGAAATTTGAACCAGTCTGCCTTCGAAATATTATAAATTTTACGGAGGAGAGAACTTTGGTGCCAGCTTGTTGAGGATAATATGATAGAGATGTGATTGCTATTATAGGAATCATCTAAAATATCCCATTGTAAGATAGTGTAGAGATCTGGCGAACACACAGTCAGATCTATGGAAGAAAGTGAAGAAGAAGTTTGAGATATATGAGTATGTACGCGATGATGTACGCGAGAGATGAGGTTACATGAGATAAAGTTTTGGACGATGGAACCACACTGCTGTCTGTGTGATTTGAACCCCACATTATACTGTGGGAGTTGAAATCCCCGCAAATTATGAATAGTGAGGGAAGCTGGGAAAGAATGTTATTAAGGTCTTGAATAGAAAAAGAAGTCGAGGCGGAAAAGGTAAATATTACAAAAAGTGATCCTTCTTTCTAACTGAACTGTAACTGCAATGACTTCCAAGTGAGAATTGATGTCCAATGATGAGTAATCAATAAACTTGTGAACTAGTATGGTTACGCCTCCTAATGAACTGAGGGCAGTTTCGCGATCTTTTCAAATGAATGAGTATTCCTTAAGAGTGGAATTTTTATTCGGATTAATTTCTTGTAATGCTAAAATTTTGAGTTTATGTTGGTTGATAAGAAGCTTCAACTCATCAATTTTATTGTAAAAACCATTCAGATTCCATTGTAATAATATAGTATTGAATGTGAATAATAGGGAATTGACTATATATTCGTGTGTTGAAGCAAGCTTATCTCATCGTCTTCGCCTTTGTTTTAGATGCTGGTGAGCAGTCTATATCCAATATCATATCCTCTTCCAAGTTAGTTAAGGAAGAGATAGATCCGTGTCTAGAAGAAGGCTTATATGAGCGATTGGAGGTGTTGTTAACGGATTTCTTGTCTGACTTAGAGGAGTGGAAAGTAGGAGGTAGATTTTGAGAAGAGGATTGAGAGTGGGATGGGGACGAAGACTTGTGAGATTTGGATGAAGAAGGGCTAGGAGATGAAAGAGGGTGGGAGGAAGGTACGGAGGAAGGTTTTGGAAGGTCTGATGATTTATTCGGAATAGATGATAATTTAGATAATTGGTGGGAATTTTGGAAAGTGTTAGAATTGGAGGAAGAAAATCGCACTGAGTCCCGCAAGATACGGTTTGCTTCGAATTAGATACTGATTTGGCAAAGAATGTTGGAAGCGCTGTGGGTCTTGATTTGAGTATTTCTCGAACTTCATAATAAGATACTTTTTCAATGATTTTAATCTTTTAATGGGCAAATGAAGTTTTTCGAAGAGGTAGAAGTCGCAGCGAGCCAAGTCAGGCGAGTATGGTCAATTATTGATGGTTAAAATGCCATTTTTGGTCAAATAGTCAGTGATGAGCGCCGAGCGATGGGAGGGCGCATTCTCGTGCAACAAGCTCCAGCTGCCTTCTTGAGGACAAATACGTGATAACAGACGCTTCGTAACATCAAGATAAAACACAGCACTGATCGTTTGACCAGGTGGAACGAACTGCTTGTGCACAATTCCCTCCGAATCGTAGAAACAAATCAACATTGTTTTGTTTTTTGACTTCTTGAGACGACTTTTCTTCGAATTTGGCTCGCTCGGGTGCTTCCATTCGGCATTGTGACGCTCGGTTTCTGGATCATTTTGAACTGGATCATTTCGACTCTTTAATCAAGTCCATGCAATGTTGGATTTGGAGCAATTTTCGGTCGTCAGTTAATTTATGTGTATTTAACATTGAGTAATCACTGAATTTTTCGGACCAGGTTTCAATGAATGTTTTACCAGGTTTAAAACAAAAGTTAATATTCGCTCTTTGTTCATTTTTCAACCGATGGTATAAACACACTGACACTTTAAGCGAGATAACTTGGCTTTTATGATCCGAATGCCCTGAAATTGTGTCAAAACGCCAGTAAAGGACCCCCATAAAAAGAAGAAAGGCGCAAAAGATAGTAATAGCTATTTTTAAAAAGTCTTGTTTTCCATGAGACGCACCTTGTATATTATAGTATAACTGTACTATATTCGTAATAAATACGGATTTGTTTATTTCAACATTCACATATGGATCAGAATTATTAACTTTCAGAAATCAACTAGTAAAAAATAATGTAGATAAGCACAAGATAAATGAAAACATTGAAAATAATTTCTGGACTAAGTCTAACGAATAAAATAGAAAATGTAGAAATAACGAAAAATTTAATGTGAAATATGTGGAAAAGAGGATAAGTAAAAACACGTTAAGATAATTCGAATATGTGACCAAAATATTCGCTACGAAAAAATGTGGAAAGTGGAAATCTCAAAAAAAAGAAACCGAAAGTAAGATCCAGAACTAAACGGAATGATGAGATAAAAATGTGTTTAAATGAAAAGGTGATTGGTCGAAGAACTTAAATAGGATAAGACATAAAGGAGAACGAAAATAATTAAATCTTATAAATAGAGAACTTTAAACTCAACACTAACCAACACCGATAAATAAATATAGTGAGGATGGTTGCGGCATTTTCTTGATGGAAATTCATACTAAATTATATAACTAAAACAAAGTTGTCTAATGTCCACTTATATTTTTCTCTAAAACATAACGCGTTTCGCTACACTGTAGCATTCTTTGACAAGACATCCGAAGAATGAGTATCTTGCGGGACTCAGTGCGATTTTCTTCCTCCAATTCTAACACTTTCCAAAATTCCCACCAATTATCTAAATTATCATCTATTCCGAATAAATCATCAGACCTTCCAAAACCTTCCTCCGTACCTTCCTCCCACCCTCTTTCATCTCCTAGCCCTTCTTCATCCAAATCTCACAAGTCTTCGTCCCCATCCCACTCTCAATCCTCTTCTCAAAATGTACCTCCTACTTTCCACTCCTCTAAGTCAGACAAGAAATCCGTTAACAACACCTCCAATCGCTCATATAAGCCTTCTTCTAGACACGGAGCTATCTCTTCCTTAACTAACTTGGAAGAGGATATGATATTGGATATAGACTGCTCACCAGCATCTAAAACAAAGGCGAAGACGATGAGATAAGCTTGCTTCAACACACGAATATATAGTCAATTCCCTATTATTCACATTCAATACTATATTATTACAATGGAATCTGAATGGTTTTTACAATAAAATTGATGAGTTGAAGCTTCTTATCAACCAACATAAACTCAAAATTTTAGCATTACAAGAAATTAATCCGAATAAAAATTCCACTCTTAAGGAATACTCATTCATTTGAAAAGATCGCGAAACTGCCCTCAGTTCATTAGGAGGCGTAACCATACTAGTTCACAAGTTTATTGATTACTCATCATTGGACATCAATTCTCACTTGGAAGTCATTGCAGTTACAGTTCAGTTAGAAAGAAGGATCACTTTTTGTAATACTTACCTTTTCCGCCTCGACTTCTTTTCTATTCAAGACCTTAATAACATTCTTTCCCAGCTTCCCTCACTATTCATAATTTGTTTTAGAGAAAAATATAAGTGAAATTAGAACTTTGTTTTATTTATACAATTTAAATGAATATATGTGACATGATTGAAACTCGTGTTTATGCCTGATATTGTTTATGCCTGTTAATATGCCTGATATTTCAATACTGACGCTAAAAATCACTTTTCTGCTCTCTCTAAATAACTTCTATTGATAAGCATGATCAAGCTGTGATGTGACTACCGTCAGACCTTGTTTTCAAATGACAATATTTATCAACTGAAATAGTAATTGCCTAAATTTTATTCTCCCCTCGTCATAAAACTTCAAGAGTTGTTTTCGTGTTGATCCCAGATTTTGTCAAAGTTTCCACCCTTACCTTTATTAAAGATACGCGGACATGCCCGTATCTTTAACATACTTTCATATTTTTTTATTAATGTGTATTAAATTATCATTATACATCAAATATCTAAAAGGAGTTTTTGTTTGATAACCACAATATCTTTATTAGCTACACAAACATTATTAGTACACAAAAAAACACAATTTCTTTTATTTATTTTTTCCACGTAGTTACCCTACAAATCAATACGTTTTAATCAACGACATTTCAACTTTTTATTACCCTCAATATAATACAACTTGTCTTTTCTGCAAAGTAAGTAGTTGCTTCAGATTTTACTTCATTATTTAAAGTAAACCTTGGTCGAGCGAAGTAGTAATTGCTTGAAGCCAAATTTGGCCAGTACAGCACAGTGTCAATACTTCAAAGCGTAGGTCGTGGAGTCTTGCAGCAACAACCCGAAACATATATCCATGTTCATTATAGTGGTGAAAAAAAACTCTTTTTTTGACCAGATATTGACATTTAGCCTGAATAATAGCATTCAGTTGGTCCAGTAGTGAAACGTAATACGCATTACGGAAATCACAGGAAATCGTAGACATTACTTTTCCTATGGATGAAACTGTTTTCGCTTTCTGTGGTGCACTTTCGTCTGTACCTGTTTAGATTGCTGCTTCACAACTGGCATGTAATGGTGAATTAGTGTTTCTAACACTATTATAAAATGTCAAAAGGACTCAGCAGAATAGGCTTTAAATAAGTACTTTTATAAAGTGGTCATTCGAATGCCCCTTTGATCAAATGTTAACAAACACAACACCCATCTAACGGAAAGTTTTTTCTATCAAAAAAATCGTGTAAAATGTAATGGATAATACATATCTTAGTGACAAACCCTTTAAAATAGAGTACTTTATAAATTTTATCCAATATTACTCGATTACTCGATCACCACAAACAAGCAAGTACACACGCATATCTTAACGTCCGCAGGATGCCATCTAATATATCATACTCGACAAATATCATAGTTATCTGATCATATATACACCATTTCTGAGTCAGTCCTTTTCGAATCTTTCGAACTTCTTCTTCTGTCTGCCGCGTGATCCAGAACCCTCCATCCGTCCTGTACTACCAGTTTTTCCAGATTACTACCGGTCCTGTGTTCAATGAGGTCAAATAATATATACTCGTTCATAAATATCTATTACTCGTTCATAAATAATTTCAGATAGCCTTATGGGTTCATCAGCAACTTTTCCAACAACCCTCGTATATAATTATTTTTGCAATTTCTATTTTTAATTTACTCTTGTATGTACCAGCCATTTAAGCAAGAAGATAGAAATTGGAAAATAAATAATCAAAACTATTTTTTTATTTAATATGCATTTATATTTGTAAGCATAATCATTTGATGCCAAGTCTGATGTGTGTATGATTTTCTATTTACCGTTCCGCTATCTTTCACTGAAATTCCCAAAGCATCATAACTGTGTAGACTTGATGTCATTTTTATTGTAGTATTACAGTAACCACCTTTGTATGTTTAAACATTATACAGCTGAATTTCCTGTATCTTAAAGAAAAATTTCGGCAGTATCAAATATCCTCCTCCCGATGTTACCTAACATCCGGCACTTATGTAGAATATTTTCCACTATTTCATATTTTTATCATATAGCCTGCGTAAGAGAAAACCTTCATACTGCGGCATACTTTCATATTGCTGCATCTTGCTTAAATTACTTGAGTGAAGAAACGTCCTCTCAAGACTATTCTTAGATGCATTCTGTTGGATCTTATAAGTTTGGTAACTCTATTCAAAATTACTGTATACATATTATTGTACACATATTCTAGAATAGCTTTCAAATGTTCAAAGCCAATTAATAACCAATTATTACACGGAACTTGATTTATATTAAAGATTAAAAAGTAAAAAAAAACATTTATAAAACAGTCAGGGTAAATCTATTTTGCATATGGGCCCCGACGGATTTAGAAGCAGTCCTATCTCTATGTATAAATCCGACAAAGGCTAAGACCCAATTACCCAAAAGCCCTCTATTCTTTTTTGTGCGATCGCCCTTCAGTTTTTAATCATTTTCAGGATATTGAGATATGCATACATAAAGTATCTGATACATTTTCAAAGACCTTCGTTTATAATTTATTACATTTTACAATTAGGAGTGCACTATCCAGTTATGCTTCATGTTCATTCATATATTGTTGTTCATTCAACATATTCCAGTCATTTTTTATGCACAGTGCTTTCACATCAACACACGCACTGATAAAATTGTCTCTTCATGCTCTTTATCTCGTTTCCACATAAATTAAATTTAAATTGGCTATTGTTAAACTTACACATTATTGTCGTTTAATGTCAAAGTTGAAATTACTAGCACTAATATTTCACACTATAACACGTTTTAAATGAGTCGTCACATCACATTAAGAAGCACATGATTAATTGTTTTATTAAATTAACTCTTCAAAATGTCCACCATCCCATTCATCGTGAAAGAAGCTTCGTCGGTTGAATAAACCTTTCACTATATTTTTACTTGTGTGAAAAATCAGGCTCTTGTGCCTTTTGTACATGATAACGGTAGAGTAATTGCTATTTTGGTTCTTATATTCAATGGCAAAATTCAACTTGTCACGCAACACTTCGAGTACTTTTGATGGAATCCATTTGAACAAGATGTAAAATTTGTTCTTCGACTTTAGGGCCGATTTCTTGCTGTCGCCTACATTCTTAAAATTTTGAAAACACACTACCCGTATCCAAAAGTGTTTTAGAAACCGGGACAAAATTTTGCTGAGTTGGAAAGGGAGTTTTGGATATCATTGTCTATAAAAACGCCTAGCTCCTTCGGAACTTTAGAGAAGTTCTCCATAAATTAGAAGTATTAGTGATATTCACTTACAGAATATATTTTTAGTAGTTATAAATCGAATTTAAATGCACATCATTTTTATACTTAAATGTGTTGATATTTATTTCTAATGATTATCTACTTTAAACCATTTAATGACATTTACACAATAGTACTATTTCTTATATAGTACTGAATTATTTTTCTATTTATTATAATGTACTACAAACTTCCATTGCAGCAACTTTATATGTGATAATTATTTACTAATATTCTATATGTATTATAATTTCGAATTATTACTAATGAATTCGTTATTTTTTAGGTGTTATCACTGGGTGCAGACGTATTACCAGAATATAAACTACAGAATCCAAGAATACACAACTACACAATACTTCATTATTCACCGTTTAAAGCTGTTTGGGACTGGATAATACTGATACTGGTAATGTACACGGCGATTTTCACACCATACGTGGCAGCTTTTCTACTGGGCGAACCCGATTTCAACAACAGAAAAAACAAAAAGTATAGCGAGGATCCCATTGTCATTATCGATTTGATAGGTAACTAAAATTAATATTTATTATATTAAATATTTTAATAGAATAATATAGGTTTCTAATATTATTTTTAATCTTACTGTAATGATAAACTTGTAAGGTTTCACGGATGGAGTAAGAAGGTTGGATTTTAAAGAGGGTGGGGTGGTAAGGGGATAGGAGGACAGGGAGGAGGAGGCAGAGGAAAATCCATATTTGTGGAAAAGCACAATGAACGTTATCGTGCAAAAACCATATTCACCAAATATAACCCCGTGTGACTTGTTTATATTCTTTCAAGCTCAAATTTCTACTTCGTCAGAGAGGTTTTAAGTCCCTTGAAGCCATATATCAAAATTCCCAAAAGGTTTTGAAGGCATACCCAAAAGTATGTACAAAGTGTGTTTCGACTACTGGATTATTCACTGGAATGAGTATATCGCATCAAACGGGGTCTATATTGAAGGAATCAAGCTAAATTTGAATGATTAAACCAATAGTTTGTAATTTATAAACAAGTCCCGGTATTTATTTGGCTAAATGCATACACTTATTTTTATCGCCCATTATGAAGAAATTTTAAATTACATTGCTTTATTTTGTATTTCTTCAAACAAAAACTTATAATAGTATTATCTTTATACATATTCAAATTACTTATTTACAAAGTAAGAGCTTAGGGTTGTTTGGGAAACAACCGAAAATAATTTCTGAGTTTTTATTTTCAACCCCCTTAGAGATTTTTTAATATCGTTACCTATAATTAAGTTGTTAGGTATGCATAATTAATGTTTAGGTATTTAACAAACTTTCCTGTTTCAACAAACACTTTGTTAATTCTACGAACATTAAAATAGGGAGTATTTTCTGCACGCGTAGAAAAATAACTCATTAATATATTTTCATCAGAACTGTGGTATGTTGATTCTGAATGACGTGGAACAACCCTACGATGTTATTAAAAAACAAAACGTAATATGCTTTCTCGAAAAAAAATCCTTTTGAGTCCATCAGCCTACTTTCCTTTCCCCATATTCCACGTAGGTGTCTCCCGAGACTACTTTCTGGTTCTATAGCCTGCATTAAACAACAAAAACTGCTGAAAATTCGTAGCACGGCAGCTAACGGATCATACTTGACAAATAATGTAGTGATACTTGCGCCATTTGTGTATTAGGCTGAGAAATTTTCGAACGACCTTCGTATACCCATCTTATTCGATTTAATTACTTCAAACGAATACCTAAACATTATTATTATTACCATTATTATCATATGTAGATAATACTTCCTCCTTAATAAATATAACTGGCATGTGCGGCTAATATGAATGGCCCACGCAAAATTAATCGGTTTTATTTTTCAGTTGACGTAACGTTCATAATCGACATCCTGATAAACTTTCGCACCACCTACGTTTCCGGCAACGATGAAATTATATCTGATCCAGGCAAGATTGCGATACATTACCTGAAGGGATGGTTCCTCATAGATCTTGTAGCGGCTGTCCCCTTCGATCTCTTGTTTTTCGGTAGCAACACCGATGAGGTGAGTCAATTATGATCATATACGTTTGAGTGTATGTCTGAGATGTTTAGGTTTTCGATTTTACGTTACAGCTATACGTTTGACGAGAAGGTTTCTATTTAATTGTGTTTCTCATTTTCAATGGATGTTTTAATACAAAGAAAATTATTTTTAGTGGGCAAATTATAAATATATTTAGCTCCTAATATTTGAATAAAAGAAACATTCATTCGAATGGAGTTACTCCTTTTGTTTCTATTATTTGCAGTGTTACGTATTATATATTTATTTTCAAGTTTCTTTAGGAAAATTGGTGGTTAAAATAATAATATTAAAAATATTATTTTAAACTACTATAATATTTAAATAAAATTCTAGTAGCCACCAATTTTTACTATACAGGGTGATTCACGTAGATTAAAATAACTACTTTTATAAAAATCACACAAACAAAAAATTATCTCTCTTGTTTATAACTTTTCAGAATTTTCCTTTTGCAACCTAACCCGACCTACATCCAAATCCAAAAGGAACAAAAATGTTTATTCTCAGTCCTTACATTTCGTCAACTACAGAACCTATTCGAATCATATTTAATTAACCCGAAAAATCAGTTGTAGACGCGAGGTCGTTGGAAAACTAAAATTTGAGGCACTGCCTTCTTTTCGCTTTTGAACTGAAAAAAAAATTGCGCGTACAGCACCGTACACATGATAGAAGTGAAACTTCTCAAATTCATATATAGCGTCTGATGTGTAAATTTAAAATGCGCGCATGCGCGACACTATCTTATTTTACCGCTTTGTATCGTTTGCTCCATTCCCATTGCATCGGAATGTATAGCTCTCTTTCTCCTTCTCTCTGTGTTATATCTTTCTTCTCTCTCATGTAACGAAATGTGCCTAAACGTGACCGGTCCTTGAAACTTCACTCTCGATTCTTCGCCCAATTATCGATTATCGAATCGCTGCCTAAGAAGTTTCACTTCAAAAAACAATGCTATGGTAGCGCAGGTCATAATTTGTACGGGTTTGTGAGATAATGCTGTTTCATACAGTAATTGTAAGAACTGGTTGCAGCAATTCCGAACTGGAAATGTTCATTTAAAAAATGCAGAATGTCTGAGACAGCCCAGAAAAAGTGGTGGATAAAGAATATGAACTACTTTGGAAGAAAATTATTATCGTATACTTCTAAAGCTCGGACGAAAAAATTGATTTCTAAAGGTTTACACTATGGAAAGGTCAAAAGGAGAGTCGTTGGACTCTTTATGAAGTTAAAACTAAGAATAAGAGTAGATGTGTTGATGTTGTTGTGTTGTAGCTTTCCTGATTCCTGCATGACTATGACCTGTGACGAAAAGTGGGTTCTCTATGATAATCTAAAGAGGAGAAAATCGTGCGTTAATCCTGGTGAGCCATCAACCAGTACTGGAAAACCAAATATACACGCCAAAAAAGTGTTGCTATGTACAAGGGGGGGTTAGTTATCAAATTTCTGTGTTGAGTACATTGTGCCATTTAATTCACAATGGAAAGATACACTATACACAAATTGAGCTCTAGAGCAATTGGATAATGACCCCGACTGTTAGAAAAAAATCCAACAAAGAGCACTTCTATCCTAATGATTATATAACTGCCAGATTTGGGCCTATGAAATCCCCATGTGATTTAAGAGTTATCTTTTCGTTCTCAGAAAATCAATATTTGGTGCAGTTTTTGGGCTGAAGTCATGCTAGTCGTGTTACTATTAGTGATAACCGCCATAGGAATAGAACAGAATATAGAATGCCTTTGACCTGAACTGATAAATGTGATACAAACAAAGTTTTCTTTCAATAAGACAGTACGACTTGTCATACATCTAGCCAGACAATCGATTTATTGCAAGAAAGAATCCTGGACGCGTTATTTCACGAAATGCCAATGTCAACTGGCCATCAAAATCATACGATATCAGGCCCTTGGATTATTTTTTGTGGGGTTATATTAAATATCTGTTCAATAACGTTCAGGCCCATATTGAAAATATACCACGATATGTGAGAAAAAGTAATCGAAAATTGATGAAGTCGTGGGGACATCTGTTCGAGATTATTTCCAAAAGAATGCCATTATTTGTTCTTCAAGACAAATTAAAAATTACCGAATTTTCATTTGTTTTTACCACTGAAGAACTGAGACCACTGAGAACATAAAATAAATTTAATACGAACAGATAATGGAAATCTTTTGGACTTTAAGAAACTTTTAACAAATAGAGAACTATCGCAACGAGAGGTATAAAGCACTATAACTTCTTAAATTCAACAATATAGCGATTTTATTATCTGAAACACATTAATAACGACTAGTCCAGCGATACACGATGAAAAGTTATTGTTAAGAACAGAATTGAATATGACGATTATTCAGCAATAATAATTATAGAAAAGGCTAATATACAGTATACTAAAATAAAGAGATACTAATTAAGGAAAAATATCCATAAGAAACAAAAAAAACAGTTACAATTTTTTAACCAATTAGTTCTACTGGGATGCCCGAATTAGAAATGAATTTAAAAACATAAAAGATTAACGTGTAAGTAGCTAAAATAAGATATTTTGGAAAAGATATGTAAGATTAAATGTTACAATCAACAATGATACAATAAAATATATATAATATAATATAATATATACAATAAAGTATACTCTATATATCTATTTTTGGTTACCACATCGGCTACAGTTCCCCGGAGGCAGTTAGGTCGTGGATGGGTCCAAACAGCACTACTAAAGGGCGCCAGTTAGTTCTCTGAACAAAAAAAATGCTAAACTGTGAAGAGAGTCTTACTTAAGCCAAACTATTCAGTCTAAACCTATATTAATTTAATATTTAAATAAACACAAATTCTGAGACAGTCATAAAAAATATATATCAAAAAATAAAGCATAATACTCATAATTAGCCTACTTAAATAATTATACAACTAGCTGTATGATTATTTTAACGAACATACAGAAGCTAAAATATTTAACACTATACAAACACAGTATCACACTATTCTATCAAAGTAATAGTAAGGGTTCTTATCTAGCTTACTAAGGTAGAAATTCAAAATGGGTGGCAAACTCTGTGATTGTAATAATAGTGATTATTGTAATAATAAAGGTTCGGCAACGGCAGATGCAGATAATACTAAATCTGAAATAAAGAGAGTGACACAGCATGCAGCTGCGGTCCCTCCCAAGACCAGTAAACAAGCACCTAGAAAATATCTAAAACAGGATAACCAGTATATAATGCATGCATGTTTCTTACCAACGAACTGTAAAAGAAACAAGAATGGATTTCAAACAAAGATATTAGTGAAATGGCGACGAATAAGACCAGATTTACAATTAACAGAAAGTCCGTTAGTAAATCAATTGTATGATATCCGAACTCAAAAACTTATGTCTAAACTGAAGATAGTGGAAATTAGAAACGATGTTCAACGGACAAACATTACACAGAGGAGCATATTAAAGTGTGATACTGAATATCCAAGAGTGGTGGAAGTGAAACATGATATTACAGAAGATGCTCTGTTGGAGTCTAAAGGTGAGATTCACCGTAAGAGCTCCACTCTATTAGGACTTGACATAGAAAAAGAAAAAGAATATATAAGTAAGAAGATAGTATGTAAATTCAGAAACAACGAATTGGTCCAGAAAAACGACCAAAACTCTCAAAAATAAAACCAAATAATAAGAGTAAAGAATGTCTCAAATACATCAACAATGAAATAACAAAGATATTAAGTAGAGAGAATGAAATGGAGAAAACTCATATGATTGTGAGGCTACAACTACAATAAAATATATGGGCCTCAAAGTGTCTTTCACCAACATGGGAAAAAAAGATACACTACCTCCTTGGAAGAGAAGGCTCGAAGAAAAAAATCGAAAGCACCGAAGTATAATAACAAAAATATATACCTGGGAGAAAGGAAACACAGTAGAGAATTAAAAAGAAACCGACATTTAACTTAAAGATTGCAATGCTTAAAGACCAAATCAAACAAAAGATAGCTATATTAGGTAAGAGGTTAAGACGTTATAACAAAACTTAGTTAAAAGTTAAAAGTTAAAAGAAAGCAAGATAATATCGAATTTTGCAAAAACGAAAAGGATTTCTATAAGAAAATCGGAGAAGAAAAGGTAAATTATGAAGATCCACCATCCTTTAAGAAGATGACAAAATACTGGGAAAATATACGGGGTTTTAAAGGACAGCATAATAAAGAAGCAACCTGGTTAAAAACAGAGCAGAACACAACTAGAGATACACACCACATATAGAAAAAAACACTGGAACACTAGCTGATATTGAGAGCGTGCTGAATAAAAGCTCACAATTGGAAAAATGTAAATGTGATTAACGAACTAAGTGCATAGATCAACCGAGTGATAACAGGTGAAGAAGAATTACTTTTATTTCTTACCAGAGGGGTTACGTGTATGCTTCCAAAATGTTAAGCCACTAGAAATTTAGAGAACTACAGTCTAGTAACTTGCCTTCCTACTCTCTACAAAATAATTATGTTGAAATAAAGATGTTCAAAAATAATCATTCTTTCATTCATGGTTTCGGGAGACTCGTTATCGAATGTGTGTTGGCAACGTTGATTGTACCAAGCTAGTTATATTTTATTACAAAATAAAAGATTTGGCAACACTGAATGTAAAACAGTTAGTCTAAGAAATAAGGTGAATGGTTTAAGGTTAAGGTTATGGTATGTAGATATAAAAAATACTTCTTGTTAATTTCAGGTGTATAAATAAAATCACTAATTCGTGAAGTGTATTGTTTTATTATCTCTTAGAAAGGGAACAAATTACATCCTCAAATCCTCACTGAGGAACAAAAAAGGTGTAGATTTAAGGCTCAGGGATGTAGAGAGCAATTGTTAATTGATTCAATCATGACAACGAACGCAAAAAAACCGAAAACGAAATATTGCAGTAGCTTGGATCGATTATCATTTAGTTGATACTCATGGTTGGCTAACCTCACCCACGGTTGATTGATGTGTTAAACCTATACAAAATAGAAAAATATAGAAAAATTTCTTCGAATGGCCATAAGTAGATGGTAAACTAGATCTATCATGGATGTTAATTCGAAAAAACTATTGACTAAGAATATATCTATAAAGAGTAGAATTTTTCAGGGGTACGCACTTAGTCATTTAAGGTTTATTTTGAACCCTCTCTCTGTTGCACTTTAACACTTGTATGCCGGAAACGAATAAAAACTGGACCGACTTATTCATTTAACTAAAACGTCTAGTAGAGATATTAAGATGAAATTTAGTATGGAAAAGTGTGCAAAATTAATTGCCACTCGTGGCCAAATACATACATATGATTTATTGGAAAAAGAGCAGACAATAAAATACTTAAATCATTAAATCATGATGAGTCATTTAAATCCTTTGATTATCATCAACGGTTATCAACAGATCAAAAGAAATCTAAGCATGATCCGGAGAGGAGATTTATGAGGAGAGTAGAGTGAATTTTGAAGACCGATCTCAATGGAAGAAATATTATTAAAGCTATTAACACATGGGCAATACCATTACTTGTCTATACGTTTGCTGTAATTAAGTGGTCAGCAACCGATTTAATATCATTAGATAGATCTTGAAGAGTTAAATTGAAGAATATCATATTAAAATCTCAGATTATCTGATCTCAATCAGATTATATCTTCCTAGAAACGTTGGTGGAAGAGGTTTGCTTTGTCTCAATACATGATAGGCTTGTAAACAAACTACAGGAGTATTTCTATCAAAAAGTCACATCACCACTGCACACAATAATATCCTCATTAGATAGAAGTTCACCTCTCCAATTAAACAATAAAACATCTAAAATTATTCTCGACGTCAATGAGAGAAAGGTATAAGGGTTGGAGAGGAGTATACATGGGAGGTATCCTAATGCTTTAGCAAAAACAAATGTAAAATTAAAAAAGAGCGATTTATTTGCAGAGACAGAAGGATTTATATTAGCCATACAAAACCCGCAACTATCAGAAACTTGTTGAAACAAAGCCGATACAAAGCGATACTTGCCGTATGTGTCAACGTGCCTCTTAGACTATTGAACATATTGTAGCTGGATACAGTGTTCTCGCGCCAACAGAATACACTAAATGTCATAATGTAACGGCAGGCATACATCAAACGTCAATACAGACTGATCAACCAGTTGCTAGCCATCGTCTTTATATTACAATGATTGACAAAGGTAAAATGGTGGCTTATTTCGTAGACATCTCTCATGCAAATGATCATAACTTACATAACAAAGAAAGGGAAAAAATCACAAAATTATATGATTTGTGCGAGGAATTTAAAGGAATTCGTAATTTAGAGTTTTGGTAATTACTATAATTATTTCGTCAACAGGGCTAATAACGTCCGGTATGCCAAAATACCTAAATACCATTGGCATTGGCAACGGCGCAAGAATTATGACAAATGTGCAAAAGTCTGTAATTCTTGAAAGCTGTTGAATAGTGAGGAAAATACTTAATATATCACAAAATTAATTTATCCGAATTTCCAATATATGTAATTAATGTAACTAAAACGCCCCTTAACCCCTCATGTTATGAACGGTCAACACCATGAGTGGTACCACACTAATAATATGTCATCAACTGGAATCATTCCAAAGAGCCTGATAAAGAATATTAAATTATTGGGTCTCAACGGTCACGTTTTTAGAGCCATGAAGAAAGCTGTATTGCTTGAAACAGCTTGAACCGCTCGAAAAATTTTGGATAACAATTGGAAACCAAAGACATCCACCAGTGGATCGCCACTGCAACCGTGTGGCCCGAAAACATGAAAAGGGCCCCCAAACAGCTTAATCTTTCTAATATCTAAGATATCAAAGATAAGCTAATGTTCCCCTTAGAGGGACTGCGAATGACTTTAGGCTAAATCCATAATGACATGTCCAGCGTCTGAAATGTCCAGTGCCTGAAATATCCGGAATTTGAAATGTCCGATGTCTGAAATGTCCGGATTCTGAAACCCTCTCGAATGGAGGATGTTACTTAACTTGAACCGGCTGCGGCGTCGGCAACTAGGCCACTATCCGTCTTTTTGTCCTTCATGACAGATCCGCCCCCACGAGGCGATGTTTTTGACTCGTCTACACGCGCAAGCCAGCACCAAGTAGTGGTCGTTGTCGAAAAACAAGCCAGTGAATACGATACGACGAATATATATATAAATATATATATATATATATATATATATATATATATATATATATATATATATATATATATATATATATATATATATATATATATATCTATATATATATATATAATCAAATTCCAAAAATGTAAACCATTCAGGAATCCTTGACTCCTACTTTACACCGAAACCATCTACATATTGAAATTTTCCGAGTAAGTATTAATCTACTATTATCAATACTACTTATAAAATTCAATTATTTATTTATTTTTTAATAAATGTTAAATAATTGTTGTTGATGTATGTACTTCTTTTTTAAATATAATGATATTGTTTAAAAACTTTTGAAGTTTTTCGAAGTGAAAAAACTAAATTAGTTGTGTGATTCCTAATATGTATAAAATTTGAAACAGATAAAAGAATTACTACGTGAAATACCCTGTATATATGTGTATTTATCGTCATATATTGTATTAATGTAATACGTTTTGCATTTTGAATAAAACCAGGGAATGATTGTTGCAAGAAACTACGTATTTGATGTTAGTTTTATTCATTTTTTTAAATCGTGATTTTTATTTAAGAAAATGTTTGTTACTTATCTCTTGTTTTATTTGTCTCTCTTGTTTAATTTTACTGTTTGTTGTTTCTCATTATTGAATATGTTAAATGTCAACATTGTGATAACCTATTTGGTAAAACAGTGGATTTTTGTAAGTCTACATTTTTTTAAACCAACTTTTTTTCAATTCTTTTCTATAGTTGGGCTTGGATAAGGATGAGGTAGAGAGACATAGTTTTGAATTGCTTATATTTTTCTATTATTTTCAGCGAAATTTTAGGATATAACGCAGAAGTATATTCGAAGTATTACTGTTCATAATTTATCAAAATATATTTTGCAAGTTTTTAGTATTTATCAAAAACAAATCAAGATGCTTCGAGTATATTTGTTTATTAATTTTTTCCATTGATATAGCTCACAATCTTTACACGGACTTCTTAACATTACCTTACATATAATTCAAATTCAGTATTGCTTGAATTTTTTATTTTAAAGTTTAATGCACGCTATTTTTTCGTATTGCTGTATTTTATATTGGAATGCATTTTCTAATTATAAGCTTATACATTGAACAAAAAACAAGACAAATGATTTAATACATTGAACAACAAATTCAATGAAAGTTTACCAAAAAAGCACGATAGTTTATACATAAATAAATTCGTAAGTATTGTTGAAGATTAAAAATATTAATAACTTGTAAATAATTACTTTTCCTGTTATATTCTACTGTATAATTTAATCACACATCTTTCGTTATGTTTAATTTAATGTATTTACGTTTGCTCTAAGTAATTTTTTAATTTTTCTTTTTATTATTTCTCACAGGCTATGGAAAGTAATAATAATGAAAAACAGGTAATAAATGTTAACAAAATTTTACGTGTCTTTAGTTCCTTTAATTTTTCGTTGTTTTCCTTTTCTAATCACTAGATTTCATTAGACGTTTTCCGTTATTTCTGCTTATTTTATTTTCGTTATGTTAAATTTATAACCAAAAGTGCGTGATAAAAAGTAGAATTTTCGTTAGGAAAATAACCTTTAGGCATTAAGATTTAATCAGCCACTAACAAAACAAATTATCTATTAAATTAATATTTTTATAGGCGGTTTTTGGTATCTTTATAAACTTTCGTGTCAATAAAGTCAGAGTAAAATGTCAGAAATCAGAAGACTTTAAAACTCATAGGGTTTAAAATAAAGGCTGGGCGATCCCCTATCGACTACTCTATTTAAATATATCAATATACAGGGTGTCCCAATAGTGCGACATCGGTTGATGTCTTGATAATGACTAGAGATAGAGAAAAAGTATAAGAGTTGTACAACTAAATAGCCTGCATAATTTAAAATTAATTTTATTTATACAGGATGTCTCACAAAACCGTGGCGTGGTGTAGTTTTGTTTTTTTATCGAATATTTTATATATTTATCCATTATTGTATTCTGCTATTTATTCTAAACATATTTCGTGAAACATATCCTATACCGAAACCCAATGGTTTTTATCGATATCCGCCATTTTTTAAACAATACCGGAATTGCAGACTCTATATTGCAGTGTCACATATTATTTACTTTTTGATGTAGGATTATCATTTTTGGTAGGGATATTAGTGAAACTATGAGTTATCTTGTAATGTAAACAAAATTTGTCTACGTTATACAGGGTGTCCAGGATAACTGAGACAAATGAAAAAAAATCAAAATATCATATTTCATTTTTTTTAAATGGAATGTCTAATATTTTTTTATTTTACATTATTCCTAAGACAAAATGCTTTTATTCTTATTATACATGTCTTTTACTTACCTATTTGTCATAATTTGGAGTGGAATATAATGGAATAATGTCATAATTTGGAATATTATGGAATTCACCTTAGACCTCTTAATAATAACGTCATAAAATTCATTTCAAAAGGCAAATATTGTTCTAGTAGCTTTTAAATAGTTTTTATATGATACAAAAAAAAGAGTGTACTTCTTTCATAATTAAATAGGAAAAAATGTTTTTAGGATATATTATTTTGACTATCGAAAAGAAATGTTAATATCCAATTACAACTTAAAGCACGCAAATGGCCTAAACGCTCCAGACAATTATGACGTAGAAATAAATAAACCAAACAGTCAATTATTTGGACTTTGTGAATTATCAAATTGTGTAGTACGGTATTTATTAGAAGAAAAAGTTGAAGGGTTTCAGATGAGCCATTTGGAAATATGGAGTTTCCATGTATTTGGAACTCTAAGAACGTCGTCGCTCTTGTTTAGGCAGTCCGGGCGTATTCCGATCTCAATTACTCACGAATTATGCAAAGTTTGTTTGAATATATAGGTGCGATTACTTTGGCCCTGTCGAAATCTATGTTGTAAACCGTGATGATGTCCTACTAGAGTTGAAGAGAGATTCGATTTTCGGATCGTGAGAGAATGCTTGTATATGCGATTTTGTATAAATTTGGCCGATTGTTGATTAGGCCTAAGGGAGATTGCGGGGGCGTAGATGATAAATATAGGCCCGTTTTTTATATTTAAGCCCTGCAGACTTAAAATTTGGCAGGAATGTTCTTCATACGTCGTAGATGTTTGATGTGGCGGAAGGTTCATAAAAGTCAGATCCAAAGAGGGGTTGCAGGGGCGTAAAAGATATACCCCGATATACTCCGAAATTTTAAATTTGGGATTATAAAAATCGGATTGTATCCCTCGCAATTTTATCTTCGTGAAATTTTTAGAAAAATATTATCAAATATCCGGTAAAAGCTATGGAATTCTAAAAGTTATTTTAATCATAAAATATTAATTATTACTAAAGTTCAATTTACGCCAAGGGAATCGGGCCAGTAACAGATTGTATATATAGGGCATTCCATGCCAAATCGACCACTTTTGAATCTGACCCCTTTCGATTTCGCTCCCCCCAAGACGTTTCCCAGAACTTTTTTAATTTTTTTTACCCAACCCAAAAAAAGTTATGGGAAAAAATGGCTCTTTTTTTTCAAATAGCCATAACTTTTTAAAAAATTGACCTGTTAGGACGTTGTTTTTTTAATTTTTATTTTTAGATGCACTTTGTAGAAAAAAATACGAAAAAAATGTCAGAAATCAAGTTCTTTGAAATTTTTCAGTTCAGTTTCAGTCATTTTTTCTAATTCCAATATTTTTAATTTTTTTCAGTCCGCCCTCTCCCCGTGCAAAGGGGAGTGGGCCGACTTTTCCTTCTTTTTTTTTATTCAATTAAAAAAAAATCAATCTTTTTTATTTTCTCTATTTTAAAAACTTTGTTTATACAGTAACATTAATTTCAGTCAATGATTCTCTCAATGATTATGATTTATATATTATACAATATAACTATATACAATATAACTGTTTATACAATTAACTATCAATTTTCTTGATACTAATTAAACAAATAATTTATTTTGTTTTTCTTTGACGTTTATTTATTGTACATATTCTATATTCAACTGAATTAGAACAATTTCGAACATTAAGACAACTATCTGGAATTACACTGTGTAATTGCTGAGTTCCCGTAATTGGTTTCGTTTTTTAAAATCTGTTATTTAAATTATTGACAGCTTTATTGTAATATTCTTTTGGTACGCACCGAAGCGTTATATTAGGAAGGTTATTCGGTACAGAAGCCCAAGCATACAGTTTATGAGGTGTGGTTATTTGTTTATCAACTGCAAGTTGAAGACTTGCTCTCGCTGCTTGTCATTTGATTGTGCCACCAAAGCCGTCGCACGAATCTTTTCCATGAGCAGTCGCGGAAAAATGCCATTCAGCAGGTATGCCAAAATCACTCGCATGGTAATATAAGTTGACAACATTTTTAAAATCTTTGGATTGTTGAGGAGCCCCATCCGAAAAATAATAAACTTAAACTTAATTATGTATGTACTTAATTTAACTTAAGTATGATTTCCCCAGTATTGCTCGTTTCATATGTCGTGATGTCACCTTTAGTTTGTGAATTGTTTTTTCTGTTAGTGTTAAAAATTCTAATGTGTAAGTACTATTACACATTAACTTAACACTGCCACTGTCATTTTTGTTATATACTTGTTTTACATTGTTTCATAGCACGTCATTCAACCTATGGGTAACTTTCCTATTTGATTTTTCTTTGTCTGTGTGCATATTCTTATTTGCTATTATTATTTGTTCTAGGTATGCAAATACTTCCAGACTTATTGTACTTATTTTTCAGCCAGTTTTATCTATTCATACTACTTAGTCTCCGATGTTCGCCTCAATATTTTTTTCTTGATGGATAAAAATGTGTTAAGTGTGTATGTGTGGGTGTTTACGAATACCTTCAAAGAAATTGTGGCCGATCTTTCTGGAAATTGTCATGTGTAGCATGTCGTCTGTAAAAAAAATAACTAATCTACTGCCAAATCATACCACAATCAATTCAGATATCTGCTGCAACAAAGTGTCCAGTAGATGAAGACAAATTGAGAAAGTAGTTGTTGTACTTTACCAACATAATAATTGAAAATTGAGCTGGGATTTTTTATTATATTATATTATACATATTTCTCTAATATTAAGCCATTAGACTTCCACATATACCAATCTTTTCAAAACCTTTTGAAAATTGCTTCCCGACTTCAGCGTCTTTATTTCTTGATATCTCTCAGTTCTAGAAAATAAATATAAACCTTTCGATATATTAAGAAATTTAAACGTTCGGGGTCACTATTTTACGACATGTTTCTCGGATTTAGATACCATCGTGATCTGAAGTTACTTTCCGACGTTTCAGTAATTCAAGAAGTGTCTGGCATCTTCAGAGGTTTACCTCTGTCAATTGATGATGGTAAACAGATATATAGTTGCGAAAAAAACCACACCGCATCAACATCTAGAAGGGTGATTGTTATCTAAACATCGGTATCTACACATTTATGAAATAGATGTGTCAGGTTATATATATATATATATATATATATATATATATATATATATATATATATATATATATATATATATATATATATATATAGATATATATATATATGTGTCTGTGTGTGTGTGTGTGTGTGTGTGTGTGTGTGTGTGTGTGTGTGTGTGTGTATGTCCACGTGGCGAAGCTCATAGGTATACAAAGATTCTAGTTGGAGTTATGTGTTGTTTTAGAACTTGTGCTTTAGAAATTTAGAATATTGCTTGAGTAGCTTTATTGTTGTGGTGTTGTTCTAGGAAGAGATCCTAGAAAAGTTCCTAAATAATCCTAAATAAGTTAAATATCAAGGATTTTTCTTACTTGTGAATGTTGTTGGTATGGCTTTAAAGCAAAATAACTACCAAAACTAGGTTGAAGTGACAGCCTGATATTGATGCATGTAGTTGTCCTTTTTCAAACCTAATAATATGGTTGCATATTTTTTTTATTATGACCTAGTCTACAGTTTCTTATATGTTTATTAACTATGGTGCCAATATACACCTTGCAACACAAGCATAATATTCTATAGATACTTCCGCTATTATCTAACAAAACTAGAACTCTAAATATGTCAGCCGCTTGCGTCACTACGTCCAGTAACAATGTCCACTAATATTTCACACTCTATTTCTATATATCGTTTCGAAATTGTATGTCAATAAAGGTACCAAAATCCGTTTGCCGACTGTTTATGTTGATGATAGACTGAATATATACTATCAATGTTTAATTACAAATGCTATCAATTTATTAAATGTGCAAACCAAACATGAATAATTTGAAATTTTATCTGTAAACAATAAACACACAAACAAATATTTATTTAGTTTCAGAAAATAATGAAACGAGTTATGAAACGATTTAATTGCAAATAACATCCAAATACAAATAACATTAAATGCGTTTTAATATTATTAATAAGGTCATCCTGAATTGCATTTTATATAATTTAGTAATGTTTATCTGTAAGCTAAACGATGAATGATCCTAACTTGTATACAAAAACAAAAAAAAAAGAGTATTCTAAAATATATGGAATGGAATTTTGGATAATTCTCTATATATTACCGGAGAAACTTTAGCATATCCATATAACTGGCAATTTTTCACGCAAGGTTTGGTTCCTTACCACACCACACATTTTCAAAAACTAATAACAAGGCTCTAATTTGAGACAAACGCCATGAAAAACAACGTATTGTCTCTTTTTTCCAGACGACAACGCTAATTGGTCTTTTGAAGACGGCAAGGCTTCTGAGACTGGTGAGGGTGGCAAGAAAAATTGATAGATATTCCGAATATGGAGCTGCAGTTCTTCTGTTGTTGATGGCGACATTTGCTTTAATTGCGCATTGGTTAGCTTGCATATGGTAAGTAAAACAAAAATTGTTTAATTTCTTAACCCTATTTTTTATACACTTATTTCTACAATATAAAAAGTTGCTCAATAATAGTGTCAACAAAATGAGTTACAATGGTATCTACAAGTGAATATCCGGTGATTTATAGTTTATCTTGAAGAATAAATAATGACATTATATTTTGAATATAATGTCGTTACGCACTTATCAGTTCAGGTCAAAGATATTCTGTTAGCAATTAGAACCTTTGCTTGTTCACCATTAGCAGTAATAACACTTTCATCATGATCTTAAAAAAAATAAGGTCCTATCACTCTTTCAAACCACACCAAACAATCACTTTGTATGGACGAAGAGGTAATCTCTTGAATTATTTGATCGACACAAATCCTGCAGTTAGACTTGTTCACAAACCCATTAAGCCAGAAGTACGCTTTGTCGGAAAACAAATGTCCCCAAAGTGGAGTCGTTTTCCAATTTCTACACGTTGTTGAATTGTGTGTCTTTCCATGATGAATTCACATAATGTACTAAACACAGCAGTCTATAAGTGTCACTTACATTTCAAATGATGCTGTCGCTCTTACGTTTCAATGTTCTGACACTCATATTGGAAAATTCTGTATTCAGGGGATTTCTAAGTTCATGTTATTTTTTCACTTCGAACGAAAATTTTACAACCAAAAATATCATTTTTTTAATTGAAAACTATTACATTGTATAGTTCGAAGCCACATATCGTTATGTTGTTTGAACATCCTTAGGTACTGGTTCTTGGGAGTAGAATACTCACGATGCTCTATTTGAATCATTAATCAACCCATGGAGTGTGAAAATAACCAAAAAGTGAAAAAAATCGGTGGCACAAGGCCTGAACTGTATGCTGGATACGACAGCAATTCAGCTGTATTTAATTCTTTCAAAATTTTCTTCCATTGTCTATAAAGACACGGTATATTGTTATGCTCGTCGAATATGTTCATATACTACAACCAGATAGTTGTTAATCAAAGTCAAGTGTTTTTCAACAAATATTCATATCTACGGCTTGCTTATTCGAAGCCAGATAATAGTAGATTACACCCCACAAAATTTCACCAAAATCACAAGAACGTCCACACACTATCTGTATGACTGAATCGAAGTTTCATAAAGGTACTGAACTTTTAAAACACTGACAAAGAAAAAATTACAGAACATATTTTCGTAAATATATTTATTTTCTCAAAAAGCGAGAGTAGAGTGAAAAGTCAGATAGTTTTTAAATAAATTACAGTCAAAGCTCCTTATTCACGGTTCCGTTATTGGCGTTTTCAGTATTTGCGGATTAAAAAATTGTGACCACTTCTTGTATTCGCGGATCCAAAACTAATAATACATACTGTATTTTTAGAATAATATATAATTATTTACCAGTTACCTTTTAAAACAAACAAGAATCAAAATATTTATAAACAAACAAGTCTTATTGCCTCTTGGCCGAAAGTTCTTTGACAAATAAGTCACCGTCGCCGCCGCCGTACGCGCCGCCGGTTTACGCGTGACGCTATCGCTTTTAATAAAAGCCGGCTTTGTACAATCGATGCGGAATATTTTGTTTTATTGCTTCAAAGTCTCATTAGTCGCAATAATTTCGAGTGAATAGCACGGGTTTCTTCTGCTTTGTTCGTGATTTATAATGTAGATTAAAAGCAAAGGAAAATTAGTTCCTACGTGGAATAAAGTCATGTTGCCGCTTAAGGTAAAAATAGAAATTCATGTTGCCGCTTAAGGTACAAATAGAAATGCTTGATTGTTTACGACCGTCACTGAATCAACTGTACGATCCATCAAGAAATCAGAAGACAAAATAAGGAATTCTATAACTTTAATCTCACTATCACCAAAAATTATTTATGATCCAGCAATTGAAAAAATTAAAACTGTAATAACATTATGGATTGAAGATTGTAGCAGGAAAAGAGTGCCTCTAAGTGGTGCTATAACACTGGGGAACAGCAATTTTGTTGACTTGGATCTGTGACTTGTTTTTGACTAATTTTTCATCTCTGAATTCAAAAATATTCACAGTTTTTCTCTATCACGTCAAGTTCTTAAGCGACAGCATACCCCTCATTTTACCTTAAAAGTGTACATACGAAAGGAAATAAGGTGAGATCTGACCAAATAGATTAGAATATTTTATTCATGCAGAGGTTAACATATTATTAAAAGTTAAATTATGTTTATACAAAAAATAAATAAAAGATATTAGGGTAACAATTTCTTCTTATAGCTTTTCCTGGAGTGTTCAGTTTGTGGACATTCTCGCTTGATGCTCCAACAGTAGTCAACCATCATACTGACATCCCATCTACCTTGATACCGCGCTTCCATAACCTTTAGATCTTTGTTGAATCGCTCGCCCTGTTCATCACTAACAGCACCAAGATTTTCTGGGAAGTTAGCAAGATGACTATGTAAGAAATGCAGTTTGATGCTCATGTTGCAACCAAGTTTTTTAAAGCTCTCCAAGAGTTGTTGAACAATTTCGATGTAATTGGGGGCTCGTGTATTTCCAAGAAAATCTTTAACAATATTTTTAACCCAAGCATTTCTTTTAAGTTCGGTCATTGTTTCAGTGAAATTTTCATCTTTAACGAGTTGCCGAATCTGTGAACCATCAAACACACCAGCCTTTATCTTTTCATATTGCAGGCTAGGGAATGCCGAAATGATATATTTAAAGCAGTCTCCTTCAATTGACAAAGCCTTAACAAATTGCTTCATGAGACCTAATTTTATATGCCAAGGTGGAAATACAATGTTTTTTCTGTCGACAAGTGGCTGATTTAAAATGTTTGGATCACCAGGTCTTAGATCAGATCTTGGCGGCCAGTTCGATTGCACCTAATGCTTCTCACGAGCTCTGCTGTCCCACATGCACAAAAAACAGGGATACTTGGTATACCCGCGTTGCTGGCCAAGAAGGAAACAGACCATTTTAAGGTCAACACAGATGTTGATCGCAGATACGCACATCTCTTGCGTAACTGACCGAACTAGTTTTGGATGACGCAACGTCACTCACGCCCCCACTCCTAGGTCGAAGAAGGTTCGCCGGTAGGAGAGCAGTAGTGACTTCTGTGATTCGCCAAGCTTAGTCGGATGCGCAACAACTGTAGAGAAAAAACTTGACGTGATAAAAAAAAATGAAATAAAGTTTTGGAATTAGCATGTCAATTTACGTATAAAACAGCTTAAATATCGAACTCAACAGAAATTATTTTTCAAATTGTTCCCCAGTGTAATTAGTAAGAAAGCTAAGCGTCTTTAGCCACATTTTAAAGAACTTGGTGATTAATATGCAGATGAAGGATTTCAATCATCGGAAGATTGGTTCAATAAGTTCAAGGTGCGACAATCACTGCATAACATCAAAATTGTAGGAGCTACATCTGCAGACACTTTAGCAGCAGCAACATAGAAAGAAAACATTTCAAAGATAATTGCTGATGATGGATACAAACTTGAACAAGTGTTTAATGCAGGCGAAACTGCTCTGTTTTGGAAAAAAATGCCAAACGAAACTTTTATATCCAAAAGTCCACCTCTGGTTTAATGGCAGCAAAAGATAGAGTTACACTTCTGCTCTGTTGTGATGCATCAAAAGAAAAATTAAAATATACAACTGATCAGTATTTTGGCGTTCAAACAAAAAAGCGCGGATTACAACTGTCACTTTGTGTGATTGATTCCGGGATTATTTTGTTTCTGAAGTTGAAACCTATTTAAAGAAAAATAATTTAAATTTGAAGGCAGTTCTAGTTTTGGACAATGATCCACGTCACCCTGGTGCATTTTTGCCTCCTAACACGGCGGCCTTACTCCAACCTATGGACCAAGAAATAATGCAAGCCTTTAAGCTCTATTACAAGACAAACCTTTAAAATCATACTGGACACCATAGAATGTGATCCTGATATGAATGTTATGCAAAACTGGAAAAATGTTGAAATATCAAAGTGCATTCTTAACATAAAAGAATTATTGGAAGAGCTGAAGCCATATACATTGAAATCGTGCTGGAAAAACTGTGGCCTGATCTAACTGCCGGTAATGATGAAAAATCCGTGCAAATTCAAACATTAACTAAAAACATTGCTCAAGTTGTGAATGGCATAGGACGAGATGGTTTCGAACAGATAGAATCAATCGACATTCAAGAATTGCTTGAATCGTAAGATGAAGATTTGACTGAAACCGATTTGGAGGAAATGCTTAATCCTCATTCCATTGAAGAAAAAGCCCCAACAACCACTGAAAAGGTGACATTAAACTTAAAAAACCTGAGTGAAAGTTTACGAAAGGCAAATGAGCTTTGTGATTTCTTCATAAAAATTGATCCGTCTATGGAAAGAAGTTTTGTTTTTAAAAGGCAAATTGTTAATGACACAGCCGAATATCAATCCGAATTGAAAGATCTTTTAAAAATGGCAGAAACAAGAAAAAATTATAAAATTTTCTAAACCATCGCTTAAATTGCTCTTATATTATATTTTTTATCTTTTTATTTTGTAACCTTGGAACATATCCCCAATAATCCCATGCAAATTATTTCCGTATTCATGGTTTTCGTATTCGCGGCATAAACATGTATATAAATATGTTCCGTAAATTCGGAACATATCCCCCACCGTATGGGGGATACGTATGGAGCACAGACTTGGACCTTCACTAAGTCCAACCTTGATAAACTGACGAAAACACAGATAGCTATGAAGCGAAGAATGCTGAATATAACTCTACGAAACCACAAAAAAATACGTAGATACGACAAAGGACCAAATTTTTAGACATAGTAGAACATGTTGCCAGAATTAAATGAAAATTCGCAGGACACAACCAAAGGCTCTCAGACAACAGGTCATCCAAAACTCCATGTCATCCAAAACTGGCACCCATATGAAGATCAAAGAAACATAGGACGACCAAAAATGAGATGGGTGGATGACATAAAAAGGCACGGAGGATTGGCGTGGAAAAGAAACAGCACAGGACAGATAAAGATGGAGAGAATTGGAAGAGACATTCGAAGATACCTGGATAATAGGATGATGATGATCTGATGATGATGATCCTCCACCACTAACTGTTTTGTTTTTCTTAATCGAAAATCGAAAAAAATACGACTTACCGAAAATGTTTTCTGTTTCGGCAATGATCTCTTCATTTGTTGTGAATTTCTTCCAGCCAGCCATTTCTTCGTATTTGAAAAGAGAAAGAAATCGGAGAAAGCCAAGTCCAGACAATAAGATGGATGCGCCGTTACATAGTGCAAAACGACCAACTTAACTTGACGCTGTTGTAATGATGTAGAAATTAGAGGGTGCATTGTCATAGTAAAACAGCAATATTTTCTTCGCTGAATAAGGCATAATACTCTCATATATTCGGCTTTTCCAAACGGGCGATGAGGATAATGGTTTGCAAATTGCAAGAAACCGTGGCCATGACCTTCCAGCCAATGGAAGCGTCTTTGCCTTCTTAGGACAGGTTCACCGAGTAAAACACCACTGTTTTGACAGTACATTCGTTTCTAGTGTGTAGCGACCAGCAGTCCTTTTCACCATCAGTCACGAATCGCTGTTGAACGTTACGCTTATACATTTATAAACACCGCAGCGAAGTCACCCGATTCCACTTTTTTTTTACTGAAGTAAGCAAATGTGGTACCCATCGTGCTTTTAATTTTCACATATTTCATAGTACGCGTTCATCTCAGATGTTTATAATGTCAACAATCTTTCTAATCTTCATTCTGTGATAGGCCAACACGATATCATTGATTTTGTTGATCATTTCCTGTGTAGTAACACCAACAGGGCTTTCTGAGTGCAGCACGTCAATGATGCTGATTCGACCACATTGAAAATCAGTAAACCACTTATGGGCAGTGAAATGTAAAAGAGCAGAGTCTCCATAATACGTTTTCCACTTTTCCTGGCATGATGATTTTTCTACGCAAAAAGTAATGTTTAATCAACACATGAAATTGTATTTTTTCCATGATACCAAAAGTATCAAACTTATCTGATTTCAAAGACCGTCACAACAAAACTAAATAACATGACTTAAAATTCATGGAGTGTTACTACAAGAGAAACTACTATTCAGAAATGAAATCGCATTTTCTATCGGACTGCCATCTATCGGAAAAATACACAATACATTTTTCACTCTACCTTCGGAGACAAAATTTTAAATAACTCAATAATAAGTGAAATGCTCCTAGTAAAGTTTGTTATTTTCTTTTAATACCGTCTTATCTTTTTTGTTGTTTATCTGTACGAAGATCTAGACGGACTGACTATGTAGATGGAAAAAGAAATTTTAAATTTTGTCGAATGACATGTAAATTGCTTATCAGACCTAAGCAAATAAAAAAAAACAGGACTGTATTATAAAAGTAAGAAACTCTGTTTAAAAAATGCGTCTATTTAAATAAGTTCTAAACACAGTCGACAAAAATATCAAGTTAGAAATCATCATCTTAATTCATCTATTCCTCGCATTTGTCGCATTTGACTGTATATCAATTGTTAAAAAACTTCTCTTTTCTTTTACGGAAAATAATTGAAAGTTCAAATAATCATAACAATAATAATAAAGCATAATTATTTACTTAATTAATAATTAACAGTTAATAATGAATGCATTTTATTTAAAGGTATGCCATCGGTAATGCTGAACGACCAGTCCTTCATTCCAAAATCGGCTGGCTAGATATCCTAGCGAACGACACCAACCAACAATATCTGCCCAATGGAACCGGTGGTCCCAGCATAAAGAGCAGATACGTCACAGCTTTGTATTTTACGTTTACCTCACTGACGAGCGTGGGATTCGGCAATGTGGCACCGAACACTGATGCCGAAAAGATATTTACCATTTGCGTTATGTTGGTGGGCTGTAAGTATGACAATTATCGCATACGAAATTCGCAACGAAATTATGTGTTGTATCGATTTTTCCATTATACTATTTTTTTTTTAAACATAGGGAGTTTAAAGAATTCTCGATCTGACAAAGACAACACAAGATTTTGAGACTTTTTTATTTTTCAATGTAGTCGCTCTACAAATCATTAGACCAACGACATTCAAACTTTTTAATAGCAACAGTATAATGCGTAATGCCAACGCTGCAATATAAGCGATTGTGTCAAGTTTGACCTTATTATCTAAAATGGATTTTCATCCGACGCACCATTTCTTTAGGTTTGGGAAGAAAAAGTAATCGATGGAAGCCAAATTCGGCGAATAAGGTGCATGTGGAAACACTTAAAACTGTAGGTTATGGAGTTTAGTAGCCAAATGCATTAATATGATGAAAGACCATTTTCTTTTTGGTAATATGTGGACGTTTAGCCTAAATGCGAGGGTTGTTCAAGCCCTTAGGAAAAGATAGATAAAGAAATCATTTTAAATAGTTTTTTTTTATTTTTCAACATAATCTCCTTTTAGCTCTATACACTTTTCCAAGCGTTTCTCCAACTTTAAGCCGTCTAAAAAGCAAGATTTCGAAAGGTCCTCAAAATAGGCATCAGTTTGAGCGATAACCTCCTCGGTCGATGTGTTCGTAAAAAAATTAGTGGGGGCCAAATCCGGTGAATACGGTGGATGTTGTAATAATTCGAAAGTTAATTCCATGATTTTGGCCATTGAAACTGTACCCTTGCCTTGTCTTGATGGAAGAGGACCTTTCTCTCTTTTAAATGAGGACGATTTTTCTTGATTTATTCGCTCAAACGCTACAATAACGACGCATAATACTCTCCAGTTATTGTTTTTTCTTTTTCCAAGTAATTGGTGTAGATAATTCCGCGTGCATCCCAAAAAACTGTGGCCATTACCTTGGCCTCCGATTTCACCGTCTTCGCCATCTTCGAAGCTCATTCGCCTTCAAAAACCAACTGTTTTGACAGTTTCTTTGTTTCTGGAGTATAGCAGTGCATCCATGTTTCGTCCACCGTTATGTATCGACGCAGAAACTCTTCAAGATTGCGACGAAAAAGCGCCGAAACAGCCTCAGAGTCGACCACACCATTGCGTTTATTCCTCACTGAGCAAACGCGGCACCCATCTTGCTGGAATTTTTTTCACACTCAATTTTTTTTACAAAATTGAAAACACTGTACGTTGCGATAAGCCTGTGGCCTCAACTATTTCGCGCACTTTGATTCGTTGATCACTTAAAACCATGTCGTATATTTTGTCATCCAACTCAGCTTACTTTACTCGTTCGCAACGAACAAGAAATTAAACACACCCATCTGAAACTTCACAGTACGCCATCTAATGATTCATATTTGAGAATACTATAGTAATTTAGTTATAATTGCGCCATCTCTGTGTCAGCTCGAAAACTTTTCGTGTAAACTACAGCTTTTACCTGATTTAAAGAAACTATTTTTTATAATTCGTAAACAATATAAATATACTAGTGGACTAAAAGTCGCATCTTAGTCTCTTAGAAAAGCAAACAAATTCCTTTTTTTAACCTAAGATTTTGTGTTGTCTTGGAGACATCTAAACTGATTTAATGGAATAATTTGACTGTAGCCCACCATATGCAAATTATGATTTTAGTAAGAAGAATATGTGCATTTATTGTTTATAGTGTTTGACCGGTTTACGGACAACTAAGTCAGTTAGACTAACTAGGTCGAGTCAAAGTTCGAACCATCCGAAAGATTCCTGGAATATTTTATTTAAGAAGTTTATGAGTTTTCCGATCAAACTAAAACTAAAGCCTAACATATTTCATTTAAAATTTATACCTGAACCTATTGTGATGAAAAGTATCAAATTCACCGAGGCCTACAAAATTACTCGCCCGTGATTAAAGTATACAAAATTCTGAGGAGGTCTAGTCCATTCTTCCTTAATTGCCTTTTTTAATTTCTCTTGAGTTTGAAATTGCCTCGAATCTTTGTACACTTCTCTGGCTAACTATGCCCAACATTTTCGGTGATGTTTAAACTTGGGACCTTACTAGCAGTCTAAAATTCCCCTCCAACGGGAGAATGATATTCTCTCGTTGAAAATACTCCTTAATAGTCCGAGCCGTATACATGGGAGCATTGTCTTACTGAAATATAAAATAATCGTTTGGCTTTATTTCCAAATATTTCCCTAATTATGTACGAATCATATTTAAACAATCCTGACTGTTTATTTGACCAGAAACGAAATCGATATCAGTATTTTTTTTATGCCCGATGCTTGCCCAAACCATAACCCTAACAGCACTCATTTGTCACTTGGAGAATATTTTTTCTTTCGTTCTCAAATCAGGGAAGTAACAAGAGCATCCATCGGGCCCATGTGGGGTTTTTTTATGAAAAACCATTATTTGATCCCATTCTTTGTCTCAACTAAGTAGTAGCTCTGAGAGGCGGGATAGTCTTCATTTTCCTTCTCTGTTAGGTTGATTGAAAAACTCTTCTATCGTTTTTAATATTGGTAATCACACCTTTTCTTTATGCGCAATCTGACAAAATATCAATGTGCTATTAGAAGCGGCGCGTAAGATTTCACGTTTTTGTCTGTCTATCAATACAAAGGGCTTCCAGTAATATTTTTGTTTCTTCAGCCTTTCGCATCTTTAATCAAATTAGCAATTACGTGTTGACTCTTACCTGTACATCCAGAGATTTTCGAAATCGACATTTTTCGCTTGTGCATTTGCAAAATTGTTTTTTTCTCACAAGGCGTTGAACATTTTGAACGTCCCATGATGAATTTATTTTCACTTAAATTAAAAAAAAGGGAACTGGATTAACATTATAGGTTGAAGAAAAAGCACCAGGCTGTATTTACAAAATAAACAACAACTGTTCTATCTTTTTATCCTACCCTATTATTAATACTTATACACATTTCATATGATCTAATCTATATTCCAAACAAATTGAAAGATACTGTTTTTGTTTTGTATATCCACTTATAATATAGAAGAAGAGATCAATAATGAATATAAATGGGGTATCCATCTTTTAGTCCCGCACCTTATATCTCAGTTGAGCCATATGCCTTTAAATCTTATTAATATAGCCTTTTTGGTTTGACCAAAATATTTATGCTTTACATTTATTGTCATTTATTTCATAAAACCCTGAACCTTTATTTTTTTTTAAATATTATCTTTAGCATTACTCAATAACTGCTATGATTTATTATTAGATTTATATACTAATTTTATATTAATTTCCTTCTATATTTTATGACACCTATGTATAAATTGGGGTTCATATATGATTGGAATAAATTTTTGTTCTGATTTCTCATGTAAAAAGTATTCTTGAACCGTTTTTCCAAACTCTTGCCTTTTAATAACTCTATCTAATGACTATAAATAACATTTTTACTGCTATATTTTAATATCGGACACGAGATATAAGATCCAATATCACCCACATGGATGATTTTGTAGATAAAATATTTAATTCTCACTTTGATAATGAACAATATATTTTTGCTTAGAAAAGGTTTATCTTTATGATCGTTATTGATTTTAATAAAAAAGATAAAGTTCCCTTCTCCTGTTTTGTTTTACCTAGATCAATGTAAAGGTCTCGGCTAGTCTTGATATAAATTGATTAGCAATGATCAATCAGCTGATAATAATAATTCTGATTGTACAGGGTATTGACAGGTCAAAAACTTCTCATCCTCATAGTACTTTAAAAATAGACACTAAAGCAAATATAACTATGATTTTCAACTACATAAATTCAATTTATAATTTAAATAATAAAAAAAATCTCCTGCTTACTTTAAAAAGGTTCTTTTGCAATTTTTAAGCATCTTATCTTCTCCAATACCAGTCTGCATTGTTTACATTATTTTAGATATTGATTTAATACCTTCATAGAAAAAAGATGCACCAATATTTATGTAAACCTTCATAATATATATAATTGCAGAATTTTAAAAGTATGTCGGAAATGATAATCATAAATAGTGATAAATGAGTGATCATAATCCCCCTATACTTCAAAGCGTTCAGGACTTAGGTCATATAGCTGATTTTCTTTGATTAAGCTTTAATCAGCAGCTGGTTTCAAAATGATAAATCTTAGTGACCAGTCTTTATTGTCTAACTTGAGGTTATAACAAACCAACTACTTTACTTCTATGTCTGGTGATACGTGATCCAAATGAAATTATATATTATCCAGGTCTTTATGCTCTAATTTCAACGGCATAAAGTTGACAGTCCAGTTTCTTTAAAAAGTGTCTCTTCCAAACCATTAAACAAATTTTTAAAGATTAGCTTCGCATTTTTAAATTACCTATACTTTTTCCACACTAGACCATTGTCAATACACAACAATTTTTTTTTATAGAACGACAATTTTTATACATTGTACACGCTCTACTCTACTATACGACTCCAATTTTACAAATGCCAACAATTCAATTTCTCAAATGTTAAAACAAAAAAAAAATACAGCTATTAGTTGTGTACTATATTAACTCTCACCGAACTTGTGTTTATTTAACTGAGGTAGCCGATACGAATACTATACTACTTCGAAATACACGAACTAAGAATTGTATCTAAATTTCCTTTATATTTAAAATATGTATGTATTACAATTGTTTCGACAAGCAGTACATTTTTCAAATACGAACATTATTAAACTAACGATATGAAATATAGTTACTACCTAAAAGATCCATTTTTTCAAAGTCAGTGAACCATTCAAGTCTACCTAGTCATTTAGTAAAAATGAAATTTTTTCCTTTTATTAATTTCTAAGATTTCTAAGAAATTTAGTTTTTTAGATTCATTTTCATTATGTAACATTTTAAAATTGCCGTTGCAAATGCAAAAAGATTAAGTGGTTAGCATAATGAGAATTATTTTGTTACTTAATATAACTTATTTTATGTTCATTGAGCCTAGTGGAAATAGTCCTTGCTGTTTTTCCAACATAGACTTTTAGACACGAACTGCATTCAACTAAATAACTTCTATTTGAAAGATTCATTACATTGCACTAATTTCTTATTGAATATGACCAACGCACATTTCCTTGTAGATTTCAGCACTGTTACCACTTATCTAAACATTGCTAAGCCGTCTGGAAGTTTTAGTGTCACCGTTTTCGATATAATTTAAGTAAATAACTTCACAACAGCCTCATGATTTTGTGCATTTTAATAAACAGTGCCCACAAACTTTGTAGTAACTTGATTTCAACAAGATGGTTTGATTATTTTAAGTATATGTGACTCGTCAACTACTACGATAAATTAGCAACTGTACCTACAACTTAACATGGACTCCAAATAACGTTCATCAGCACTTGATTAACCTGAGAAACATAGTAGACATCTGAGAAAGCATCCGGTCTTAACCAACCTGCCAACTAATGTATCAGAGGGAGGATTCCCTATCAGATTTTATTCTATTAACTAAAGAACATATATAAACAATACACAAGTAAGCGGCAGCTAAACCCGCCCTGCATTTACCGCATTTATTCCATAGTGCATCTCCAGAAACTGTCAACTGAATGGCATAATTGCAGTTAGTTTGTGGTGTTCGTTCTTCCATCTCCTATTTTATTATTATTTATTATTATTAATATATCTATTATTATAACGATTTTATAGAAATTCTGTTTATTATAAAACTTAAACTCAACAACTTAAACTGACCATTTTAAAATTCTATTAAACTATTAAAGTTAAATAAAAGAGAGCCAAAGTGATGTCTACTTGATCATACTAATTATCAATATATAATAATTAATTGTATTTTTAAATACAGGTAGTATGACTAGATGAACCTTTTCCTCCTAGTAATTGAACATTTTAGACATAGTTCGTCTACTCATACTACCTGTATGTAAAAATACAGTTAATTATTTTGTATTAAAGTTAAAGTTTTTACTTAATAACTTTTGAATTAAAGACAGGCATTGGTGAATGAAAGCTCAAAGCTGACGAAATATTGATGTTAAATTATTTGTAATAGTTTCATAAAACCGTTTTTATCTTTTAGATGCAATAAAGACACCTATAGAAAGAGAAACTTTATCACATGTGTATTGAAACAGTAAATGAAATATTCCAATCGGGTAAAACCAAATGTTTTTTTATAATAGGAATTCTACGCTGGTCTGACATCAGTCGGGAGACTTTTCGAGAAACACAAACCAAGGATTGATAACCCGAGGGGGGCTAATCGGGGTTTCTCGCCAGTTGATAACAGTGATTTGAAGCTCAGATTAAGAAGTAGATCCAGTCGCTAAATAGCCTCAGTTAATGATACGCCTCTTGTCATAAAACTGTGCCTTTGAAGAGTATCCAGCAACATGTCCGATCTAACATAAAATATTAATCCGATCTAAAATATGTATTGCAGAATATTCATAATTATTACACTTTTTAAGATTATGTTAGTTAAATAATTTGAATTTTATAAATATTTTTGTATAGGCACCTTCGTAAAGGTGCAGTTTGTTCAAAAACAATATGTTATAAAACAGACACATTATATCACCTGAGTTAACTAACATCTAAAACATTCACTAACAATACTTTACAAAAACTGTAACACAGACAAGTCAAGCTAATAAATTCTTCATCGGTCATACGTCAAACCTATATTACCAAACCATCAATTGTCAGTGTTTCTGAACTCCCTCACAAAACCCTCGCGTTTCAGCTTCAATTTCAGTTGCCAATACGACTAGAACTTTGATTTTCTGACGTCCATCCTCCGTTATAAAATAAATTACTTTATCCGTCCCCTATCACTTTATTGTAAGTGTTTTCTTTATGAACCAGTTCCAAAAAATATATATTAAATTTAAGTGTTTTTAAATGCTGTAATGGATTGTTCTTTGACGTATTTCTGTCATGTAGTCGAGCAGTTACATTAAAAACAAAACGGAATAAAACAATTTTTACTTTGTTATCTATCACTTTTATTAGTTATATTACTTATAAAAGTGATAGATAACAAAGTAAAAAATTGTTTTATTCCTTTTTAAATTATTAAAAAATTTAAAAAATTAAAATGTACTATCACAATGTAACGGACAAATTAATCAATAATTTAAAAATAAAACATTAAATTACTTGTTTTTACTTTCCGTTCAATATAGGCCCTTCAAGGAGATCGCTTAACTTGAGATTGAATCATCTCCTAATGATGCCAACGCGCATTAGCCAAACGCGCGTCGGGAAAATAAAAACAAATGGTTTAGTATTTAGTGGTAAATCTATTTCAGTTTAGTGTTTCACACCAAAGACTTCAGCTCGAGTTATGCATTTCTATGACAAAAAAGATCATATTTTTTTTTTCCTTTATTTGGGTTTTTCGCCACTATCTAAAACTCAAAAAATATCAAAAATACCTCTTCTTATTATTTTTATATATATATTTACTTTCACTCGTTACTTTATATATATAACCATTATATATAACTATAATATATATATAACCAATTAATATAATTTATTTTTTAGTTTAGTTTTGAAAACGGGGGAGAGTACCCTCCGAAACGTTAACGTTAAAAGTTTGTAAATTTTTTATAACATTTTTATATCTTTAAAATTTTGTTCGTTAGGCAAATTTATTACAAAAAAAGAATCACTGAGAAATTTGTCTCCGTTTGGTTTTTTGTTTTTACCCAGTGATTCTTTCTTTAAATAAGAACAGGTATTTTTGATATTTTTTGAGTTTTAGATAGTGGCGAAAAACCCAAATAAAGGAAAAAAAAATATATGAACACGCCACAATCATTCAGACATTACTTAAAAAAGATCATGACTCGTTGATCATGGCATTTATACTGTCCGTTTAAAAAATGCTTTTACCTGTATCTAAATTGTATGCCGTCCGAAAGATTCATAAATCGGGAAAACAGGTGCGCCCCATAGTTTCAATCATTCAATCTCCAATATACAATTTGATCAAAATGCTTAACTAGAAAATACCAAAACTACTTGTCTCCCAATCAAACTATTCTGTGCAAAAGTCATATGACTGATTAATAAGAATAAAGATATAAGACAAGGAAGATCCACAAACCTGTGTAATATAACGAATACGAAGGTTGTATGATAAATACCTGGCCCAAGTCAGGCGCTGCTAGTATTTAAAAATGACATTTTTTGTAAATATAATATTTTATAACAATACTGTCAAACTGTCAAGTCGCTGCCTGATTTAATTTGTGAATGGCAGCCATTAAAATAGAACAACTTTTGTGATTTTACAATGGAAAAAATTAAATATCGAGCAGAGATAAAATACTTGTTTTTGAAAAAGAAAACAAATGAAGAAATTAAAACGGAGCTCAGCGAAGTTTATGGGGACTCTGCACCTTCATTATCAACCATAAAATATTGGACGGTTGAATTCAAACGTGACCCTATAAGTATTTTTGATGAAGATCATCTAGGTCGTCCAAATGAGGTTACCACTTCAGAAATTATTGAAAAAATCCACGATATCGTGATAAACGATCGAAGAGTGAAAGTGCATGAGATTAATGAGTGCTGAATATGAGGTGTGACTATTAAATAACGAGACTGACGCTGTAAAATATTTTATTTTGATTTCATACATAAATATGTATGAAATCAAAATAAAATATTTTACAACGTCAGTCTCGTTATTTAATAGTCATAATAAGTAAACACTTATTATCACCTTCAATATACACCCATTTCCTATCCCTAAATGCTCCAAACGAATATTTCTTTGTTTAAAACAGTACTGGAAGTCTTCTTCTGTCAGCTCCTTTAGAACGTGTGCCGATTTCTCAGTGAAGGTACACAATCCCATGAATATCGAAAAAACAATCAAAATTGCTTTGAATTGTGTTTGCTCATTCGAGCTTTTTGGCTCTCTGTGAATTTGGGCTCTTCAGCGCATAGATTGGCTCTTCATTTCAGGATCATAAGTAAAAAACCACGATTTGTCATATGTTTTTATCCTTTTCAATCAGTTTGGGTTATTTTCAATGGCATTCAAAGAGTTAATACAAACATTTTTGCAAACTTCTTGTTCAAACGTGAGAATTTTAGGCGCACACTTTTTGCATATTAAAATTGTAATGTAAAATTTGTCGTACGCATTTTTTGTCAATTCCTACAATTTCAGCAATCGCACGAATACTTAACCGGCGGTCAGATCGAACCGGATTACTGATTTTTTTGATATTATCACCTGTTCTTGGCGTGTAATGGCAACCCGGGCGTGGATCATCTTCTGCGTCTTCTCGGCCATCTTGAAAACGATTAAACCACTCAAAAACACGTGCACGCGATAAACATTCATTGCGATTCACTTCTTTCAATAAATTATAAATTTCAGTAGCGGTTTTTCCAAGTTTCAAGTGATTTCACTACAATTCGTTGCTCCATTGTAACACTTAACATTTTTCCGGCGAAACAAAAAAAAACAACTTTAATGCGAACGAAGGCTACGGTTATACGGATTTGTTTACAAAAGCGAGATGTACTGCATTCGAAAGAGAAGGCTTCACGCTAAACAGCTGTTGATCGCTAGCGTTTTGACGCATGCGTACTTCTTCTGTAACAGTGTCACTCTCGTTATTTAATAATCACATCTCGTATGTTAACAATTCATTTAGATATGAAAAAGCTTTCTGCAAGATGGGTTGACATACGTGTGTCAACTTCAAAAGAATGTTTAGCGATGTTAAAATGCCTTTGGAATGATTTTTTGCGTCGGTTCATAACGGTTGGTGAAACATGGATTCATCGTAGCACACTACTGAGACCAAAGAACAGGTTCAAACAGTGGGATTTCTGAGGCGAAGCTGCACCAAAAATCATCATATTTTTTAGAGGGGATACAAAAGATAAAAAACGTTGGACTAAGTGTATTGAAATGAAAGGTTATTACGTTGAAAAATAAAATAAATTTTACGCATAAAAATGTTCGTTTCTTGTCAAGGCCAGGTACTTATTAGACAACCCTAGTACATTCAGTTTATCAAAATGTGGATGAAAGAAAAATATATTCAATTTAACAACGAATTTTACGATCAACAAGAAGGTAACGCAATGGATAATTTTAATGGAATTTTTATGTAATTGCGAACATGTTTAGGTTCGCAGGTTCGATAATGACTGTTCAACAAGATGATTATTTATTACTTAGAATATCACATATATTTCCTGTTAATACCACCATAAAATCAATTGAAAATTTGTCAACAGAATCAGTTGAAAATCACAATCTACTGAAAACAGAATTCGATCAATAAAGTTTACGCAAGAACATAAAAAACAATTATGTACCGTTCTTTAATACTTTAGTTATTAAAAATGAAGATAGTAAGTTGTGATGTTATGTTTTCAGAATAAGATTAACACTGATAGATATATTCCTAGTGACTGATACGAGGGTCGTTCGATAGGTCCTTAGATAATCCAAGAGATGGCGCTCGTAGCATCGGAAGTGGTTTGTTTTAGTAAACAGCATTATTCACCAGATAGATGTCAAAGTCTCAGTTATATTAATCATATTGGTTTTATTTTTATTGTCGATTGAAGCAAGAAACTTTTGTTTATTTAGAAAAATGGAAAAAAGTTAGTTTCGAGTGATGATTAAACACTTATATTTAAAGGGCTTAACTTAAATGAGTTTGAATGTGGCCGTACATCCACAAAAGATGAACATCGTTCCGGACGTCCAGTGAAAGTGACTACTCCCGAAATGATTGACAAAATCCACGACATGGTTTTAAGTAATCGACGAATCGAAGTGCGCGAAATAGTTGAGATGACAGGCTTATCGCAAAGAACAGTGTTTTCAGTTTTGTGAAAAAATTTCGCCAAGATGGGTGCCGCGTTTTCTCTCATTGGGGAATAAACGCAATCGTGTGGTCGACTCTGAGGCTGTTTTGGTGCTTTTTCGTCGTAATTCTGATCAGTTTCTGCATCGATATATAACTACGGACGAAACATGGATACACTACTACACTCCAGAGACAAAGGAACAATCAAAGCAGTGGGTTTTTGAAGGCGAACGGACTCCGAAAAAGGTGAAGACGGCGAAATCGGCCGGCAAGGTTATGGCCACAGTTTTTTGGGATGCATGTGGAATCATCTACACCGATTACTTGGAAAAAGGAAAAACAATAACTGGAGAGTATTATGCGTATTAGAGTATTGCACCGGTTAGGCGAAGAAATCAAGAAAAATTATCCTCATTTAAAAAAGAAAAAGATTCTCTTCCTTCAAGACAATACACAGGTACACACCTGTACAATTGTACATTTTCAATGGTCAAAATCATGGAATTAAAGTTCGAATTATTACAACATCTATCGTATTTACCGGATTTGGCTCCCAGTGACTTTTATTTATTTCCGAACTTAAAAAAATGGTTCAGACAATGGTTCACATCGAACGAGGAGGTCATTGTCCAAAAAAATGCCTATTTTGAGGACCTTCCGAAATCTTACTTTTTAGACGCCTTAAAAAAGTTGGAGAAAAGCTTGGAAAAGTGCATAGAGCTAAAAGGAGATAATGTTGAAAAATTAAAAATCTATTTAAAATAATTTGTTTTTCTATTATTTTCTAAGGACTTATTGAACGACCCTCGTATAATAACTATACGAACAGTTTTTTACAATTATTGTAAACAATACAAAATGGAAAGCTTCAGATTTTTTGAGTTAATCGTTTACTTAGTTTTCCCGTTATAAAAACAAAAATGTTGAAAGCTTAGAAAGATGATTCAAGAACCCTTTAACTTTTTACAAGAGAAAATAGAACAAATTTCCATTAATCATGTATAAACCGAAATTTACAAAATTGATAATCTATGTAAAGAAATGAATATAAAATTAGTACATAAATCCAACAATAAATTAGAGCAATTATGGGGTAGTCCTAAAAAAATATTACAAACAAGTCTGGGAATTATGAAATTAACTGTAATGAGTTTTAATCATAAACTTGACATATAAAAGACCAGATAGATCTGCAATGGCACAAAAAATTAATAACTTGAAACAATTTTATTTTTGCAGCACTGATGTACGCCAGCATCTTCGGTAATGTTTCGGCCATCATACAGCGTCTATACTCAGGAACGGCCCGTTACCACACACAAATGTTACGCGTACGCGAATTTATCCGCTTCCACCAGATTCCCAATCCGCTACGGCAACGACTTGAGGAATACTTTCAACATGCGTGGACCTACACGAACGGCATCGATATGAATTCGGTCCTTAAAGGGTTTCCAGAGTGTTTACAAGCTGATATTTGTCTCCATTTAAACAGGAACCTACTACAAAACTGTGGTGTTTTTGAGGGAGCAAGTCCAGGATGCTTAAGGTAAGTCCAAAAACTGTTTTATGTGTATAAATAACGGACTATATATATATATATATATATATATATATATATATATATATATATATATATATATATATATATATATATATAATATATAGTCCGTTATTTTACTACAATTAGCAATTAATTGAGAGAATAGAGACAGACGAAACCATATACATGTTCTATAGATTTTTTAAAAGTATTCGAGTTCGAGTAAATAGAAGTTAGATTAAGAAAATACTGAATAAATATAATATAAATAAGGAAATAATTAGAAGTATCCCAAATCTGTACGCGGAAACTACAAACTATGTTCGAACAAAAAAAAAGAGTATCCCAAAGGTTCACAACTGCATCTGGAGTGAGACAAGAGGAACATTAACAGGAGGATAATTAAGCAGTGTAACAAAATAATAAAGAAAACGACATGTGGATATTTTAATCTAGAAAGGATAGAAACTAATCATTTGACTTTGGCGGATGACCTGTTTGCAAAAGAATACCTACAGTATAACTTACAGGTATGATATGGAACAGGTTATGGTTGGAACAAGTTAAACAGTTTAAATACATAGGAACAGCTATAGCGGAAAATGGAAATATAGAAACAGAAATAGAAGAAAAATTAAAAGCCGACACTGAGTGTTATTATTCGCTATTTAAAAAAGTATTTAACAAGAGATAAATGCAAACAGAGACTAAAATTAGAGTACATAATGCACTATGCATTGCAACTTTGACATATGGCTCCGACATGTCAAAGATAAATGAATGTCAGAGAGGTAGAACACAGTCCTGTGAGAAGAGAGTATTGAGAAGAATTATAGGACTAACTCTGAGGGACCGAGTATCAAACAAGGAAATTAGGAAGAAATTGGGGGTAAAATCTGTAGAAGAAAGGGTTAGCAGAATGCCTTACATAAAACTGACCAAGAATGTGGACAATCGGAAAAATTGAAAGGAACACAAGGGGTAGACCACGAAAGAAGTGAAACGATGAGATTGACAAGTATCTTATGGAAGTGAAATTGGACTAGAGAAGGTCCGAAGAACTTTCGAGATATAGAAGGTAGTGGATGAAGAGAGTGACAGGCGATTAAGAAACCTTAACTCAACACTGGCAATAGCCTTTACTGGCTTTACCGTTTCTTAATACTTTAGAGTATATGATGATGATGAATGCCATTATTTGTCTTCGCCTTCATTTTAAAGCTTTGACACTCTTATTAAACAACCATTTATTATATCTATTCCTCATCGGACAAATACAATATTTTCTTTTAGATTGTGTTACCTTCTACTTGATGGAAATTAATCGCAAATATTTGATGAAAAGTCTTTCATTAAACACAATATTTTCTTTTAAACACAAATACGTTTAACAAAAATCTTTCCATGTCTAAACTCCACGCCACTCTATGTTTTCCAGATTCTAGTTGTGTGAAATCTATCTTCCATCTAAATTTTATTAGGTTAATATATTCGACGAAATGTGTATAATTGATTATCTCAAAGTTGAATGTACAAGCTCGTTTCAATTTGTTTAGTCAGAATATTCAGTCAACGATTGGTTAAGTTCCTTGTTACATTTTTGGGGTTTATCCGAACATATCCATTTTCTCCCGAATTACAGAAAGCATTTCCACAGCTTTAGCACCACTTTCCTTTAATTGAAATACAGCAATAGAACAGTTACTGTTCATCACACTTAACTTAATATCACAGAACCTCAGAATATAGATCATGTAGAAGTTGAACAAGATCGGTGCAATAGAGGAACTGTAAGGGACTCCTAATCCAACAGATTTATCATGAGAAACATCGATTTTGATTCGATAGTCTTATTATAATAATCCAACGTACCAGACTTTCGTAAAATTCAAGCTCTGTAAAAAATCTGATAAAGTTCAGTCCGGCCGCTTGATAAAGGATATCATCCTGCACGGAACCCGAACTTCTCGTCTAGGATGATCTTCTTCTTATGAAAATAATCGTCGAGAGCCTTGAAAAGCGCTCTTTCCGATGTACTGAAAAGATAACTGATCAGTCTGATGAGTTAAAACTATTTTTTTTCTTTATTTGGGTTTTTCGCCACGATCAAAAACTCAAAAAATATCATAAATTCTTTCTTATTTAAAAACCCAAATAAAGAAAAAAATATATGAACACGCCACAATCATTCAGACATTACTTTGAGTTAAAGCTAGTTTAAAGTACAACTACTGCTTCCCTTCTTACGCCTATACGGGCGAACTTCCATGAGCTTGGAAAATATTGTAGTTTGAATATGAAGCTCACGATATTTGTAATCTCCTTAATCTGCCTGCTCGGAAGTTCGTAAAGTTGCCTTACTGTGATACAATCATATCCTAAAGCTTTTTCGAAATACGACATGTTTAAATTTTATAATGGATTGCCGGTACTATCTTTGGAGTTACCTTGTGTTTTTGAAGTTTTGACAATACTAGCAGAAGAAAACATTAAAATATTACTAATAGTCAGACATCCTGTACACTAATGTTTTATGAGATTATGTCACCTACTTACCCAAAAACATATGCTACAAAAAAGTACGATACATAATCACCAAATAAATTTGTGTACCTAGTCGTTAAAAGTAGCTGAGACAATTTATTGAACTTACACAAAATTACGTTCGTTTATATAAAAGCCGAAATAATTTTTTTTACCAAAAACAAAAAACCGAACAGTTTTCAATAAACACAATAGTGCATGAAATAAATTTTAAATGAATTGCCTGAAAACGGATGAATAAAACTTATAATACTAAACAATGGAATTATATTCAATTATTTTGTCGATTGTCGATGTCAACAGACAGCTATACAGTCTGTTCTATTCCGCAATGGAAATAAATAATAAATTGAAAGAAAATAGACAATACAGTGAGCATTTTAGAAAAAAATCGATATTGCTTTTACACGTCAGGGTGACAAACAGAGCTAGATCTGAAAATTGATTTTATGCTTCGAAGGTTGAGAAGCAGGAAATGTATCCTATCAATTTGAATTTTTCTATAATCATTTCCGTCAGCATGAAAAACCCCAACGACCTTCAGAACCTATAGAAATATCAATATCGAATATACAATTTTTAATGAAATTAATGTTACGGTTGACAAAAACTAACTGTTGCATGGTTTTTATATTTGCAGGGCCCTTACGTTAAAGTTCAAAACTACTCATGCGCCACCTGGTGATACTTTAGTTCATCGAGGAGATGTCTTAACATCATTATATTTTATATCTAGAGGCTCAATCGAAATATTAAGAGATGATATTGTCATGGCAATTCTAGGCAAATACGACATATTTGGTGAAAATCCTTGCTTACATCCAACAATTGGTAAGTAATAGGTTACTTAGGTGGGTGCAATGAAGAGTTCTTGGCGGAGTAATTAAAAATAATGAAATATATAAATAAATAAATATATATATATAACGATTTTATACTCAGTTAGTTGAATATATAATAAAGATAAGATCATCTCCGAATTCAAGAGCCATCTACGATTTGCTGAAGAAATGAACAAACTTTCCGCGGACGACGCGGACGTAACAACGACGACATGAAGAAGAAACTAATTGATATATCTAATCCACGACCTAAAAGCAATGGAAGCAGAAAACAGGAGACTGAAAAGCATACTGATAAAAAATAAATCCTCCGGCTATTTTATCAAAGCACCGGATGGTGAAAGAAAATGAGTCCGAGGAACAGTTACCACCGAAGAGAACTCAGGCGATAACGTGTCCCAAATTGACCTCAATGCAAGCAACGCAATCTTTGCGTTCTTATCAGCGTTTTGGAGTTCATTCCAACTCACGACGATCACCAGCGAGCTCACGCAAATGGGCTATATATATATATATATATATATATATATATATATATATATATATATATATATATATATATATATATATATATATATATATATATATATATATATATGTGTGTGTGTGTGTGTGTGTGTGTGTGTGTGTGTGTGTGTGTGTGTGAATGCTTTGCACATTCCTTCAGCAGCCACAAAACCGTCAGCAAGTATCTCCCGATGCTGGTTTCTGGCCTTAAACAGTCATCAGTTGGCGTGATCTACTGAAAAAAATAAACAACATTTCAAATATATGTTTTAAATGATCTATCCTAACTCAAATATTAGCCAAAAAGTAAAGTAAATAACATTTCTGACCGTTACCTTAAATCATCTTATATACACGATCAAAGCCAAGAACTTTTCGTTCTACCCTCATATTGTGTTTGCTCAAAATAAGACTTTATTTCAATATTTTAGGAAAAAGTGCCTGTAATGTAAGAGCTCTTACTTACTGTGACCTTCACAAGATCAATAGAGAAGATCTTTTAGACGTCCTAGAATTGTATCCTGAATTCTACAATCATTTTTTAACAAATCTTGAGATCACTTTCAATCTCAGAGATGTAAGTATAGCAACGATATAAATACTGGTCTAGCAATGATGCTTATTGATATTATTGTGGTAATATTAACTCATATTTCCTGTTATGATTTCAGGAAGAACAAGCTGGCGTTGTACCTCGAAGATCTTTCTATCCAAAGGACAAAGAAAGTAGATATTTTAGGGGCGTGCCTTCTCGGTCGAATGGTTTAAGTTCTAGAGGTAATTCTGTCAATGGCAGACAAGAAAGTCAATATAGCGACGAGTCTGAATCAGGTAAGGATCAAAGATTTTTCTATGGTATCTTAAATTTTGTAGCATTAATACGACTAAGTGAAAGAATCTTTTATTATGCATGTATTCATGCTTGGCTCTTTATAAGCACGCCATCAATAGTTGCATTAACAACTGCAAAGAGATTACTTATATATAAGTTATAATACCTAAAGTTATAATTCAAGAAGTTTTTCTTAGACAACAATATTTAAATTGTTTTGGTAATTTCAAAGGGACTTATATCTGGTTTTCGCAATGATAAATACTATCCTTGATATTTTACCCGCAGCAATATATGGGATCAATATGGGATCAATAAGTCAGTAGAGGTGGGTTACACTCGTTGGTTTGTTTATTCAAGTTAGAGGCGAGTTACATTAGGCATTATTTAGCGATTGAAACTAAAATTCACGCTAAACGTGAATTCCAAATTAGGGTACTCATATACCAAATAACTCGGGTTAGTATCTCTCCTAGTTATCCCTTAATTAATGCTTAACTTTAAATATTTCGAAAAATCTACTGATGACCAACTTAGAATTCGTTATACAACATAGAATATAATAGAAGTCATCCAGCCATACCCAGTGTAAAACTGGAATAATTGAAAAGCGATTCCTTTTTGGATTTTACGCTACTACCTATTAAAATGTAATACGCAAGCCCGCTGTCTCCTCGGAAGTTGACCGATTCACCTACCAGCAGCATAATAAGTGATGCTGATTATGGGAATATGAAATTTATAGAGTTTTCCAATAAGAGTGACAGAACTCTGAAACATAATAGCAATACTGTTTGAAATTATTCATTGCATTGTGTCGCCCAATTCCGTTGTGTCAATTCACCATAGAAAATGTTACGAATCAACAGTACGTGGAAGGCGATCCCCACCTTGGGAAAAAAATAATCTTTCCGATAAAGCGCATTTCTGGCTTAATTGATTTGTGAACAATCATAACTGCAACATTTGGACCGATGACAATCCTGCAGTGATTCATGAGTTATCTCTTTAATCCTCAAAAAGTCACTGTTCTATACAGTTTTTGGACTAAAAGAGTAAATGACCTTTTTTAAAGACGATGATGGAACTCATGTTACTGTTAATAGTGAACTATTAAGAACTATAAGGTACAGAAATATACCATTAGAATATTTTTGGCCTGAAATATGAATATAAACAATGTTTTCAACAAAACGGTGCAACTTGTTATACATCTCACCAGACAATCTATTTATTGTAAAAATAGTTTCCTGGAGGCGTAATTTAGCTAAATGGCAATACCAACTGGCCACTAAGGTCATACGATCTAGGCCCTTGGATTATTTTTTGTGGGTTTATTTTATATCTTTGGTTTACAGCAATAAACCCATTATAATAAACCCCAACAATTATTGGCCTTCAACGAAATATTCAAGCCACCTTTAGAAATAAGCAACGTGATGTGTGTGAAAGAGTAATCGAATATTGAATTTCTGGAATACATTCCACCAGACGCAGCCGGTGGCCTTTATTTGTTCTTCAAGATAAAAATCAAAATTACCGAATTATCACTTGTAGGTATCGTTGTGCCCCATTTTAAAGTTCTGTCACTCTCTTGGGGCAACCCTGATAAACTTTGCAATTAACAATAGTGATCACTAATAGCACAGGTAACAAATGTGAACTTTTTTGAGGTAACATTGATGGAAATGGGTATATATGAAGTATTTTGTAGTCCTAAATCCGAAAATGATAAGCTAATTACTATAACACGTACAGTTTTTCTTGTTACAGTGGATCGGTGGAAAAAAAAGGGACGACATATTTTTACAATCTAATATTTATTTAATATAAACATGTAAAACGTGTTAAATTTATGCAAATACATTACTGAGGATTACGTGAATAAAAAATATATTACATGAGATCATACAGTGACAAAAACTTTCACTTTTTCCTCTTGTATTCTGCAGCATCATCTCTTTTTAAAAACCGGCAGTAGTAGCCCAACATAGATGGGTTCCAGTATCCCTGGTATCTTGCTTTCATCCTCCTGATGTCCTGCTGAAACATCTCTCCTTGTTCGTCGCTTACTGTAACCAAATTTTCTGGAAAAAAAATCCAAATGGGAGTATAAACAATGCATTTTTAAGAACATGCGACACCCTAGTATTTCGTAGGCTTTCAAGAGTTAATCTATGAGGTTTTTATAGTTTTAATCTTTCTTGTTGCCTAGAAGTCCCTTCACCCTTACAAAACACTTCCAAGCTGCCAATTGAGGTATAAAGTCTTATTTGAGGTCCAATAAATATGCCTTCTTTTAGTTTTGCATCACTTAATTGAGACTTGACAAAGTTATTCATTAGTATAAGTTTAATATAGAGAGGCGAAAGAAGCATCTTTTTGGGTTAACAAAGGGGCCATATTTTATGTTTGAAGTACCAAATTCAAAAAAAGTTCTATGAGGCCAATATTTCTTACTATAATGTTCTTTTGTTGCCCTACTGTCCCATACACATAAAAAACAGTACATAAAAAACAGTACAGTACATAAAAAATTACATTTCTTACCTTTGTACTTCAAAGTCAGGTAAACATAATTTCAATATCCCCATGATATAAAGCAGAAGCAACTTGAAGCTTACTTGAAAATGTAACGTGCTAGGCCATTTCTGTGAAAAGGTGTTTTATTAACTACCTAAATGAAACGCAAAAAGAAGATTATCATCAATGTTACAAAAATCATGTTGACCTGTTTTTAAGACCAAAATCCGTACTACCATAATTTCTGATATATACACACCAATACAGCCTTCGCCTTAGATTTGCTAGCATTTCTTCTTTCTATTAAAGTTTATATATTTTTCTAGTTCAATGATCACGAGTTTCAATATTCTTCGTATTAGTTAACACATTTCCAACGATGAAGACCCACAGTTGTTAAATCCGCAATACCTGGTACATTATGGCTTTAGAGTTCGTCTATTTCTACACTACAATAAAACACTCTGTTTCGCCATAATTAGTAAAGTATTTAAATAATTTAAATAGAAATGCCAACTACAACTACAGCAGGACAAAAAGAAAAAACTAACCAGTTGCCCTTTAATGTGAATATTCTGTATAAGACGCATTTCTTTATATAAGTAGCTTACAAAAGTTACCAAAACGAAAAACGAACCAAGTTTACCATCCTACAATATGAAATAGTTCTTCAAAGATATTATTTCGAACTTAGTCGGCAAAGATAACTTTCAAAGTATTCGAAATGGTTTTGACATCAAAATTATCTGCGGCTGACGTAACAATGATGTAAAAATATTGTATATTTTGATCTACTATATAATATCACTCATAGATTTCCCCGAACTATAAAGTTATATAACTAATTATATATATATATATATATATATATATATATATATATATATATATATATATATATATATATATATATATATATGTGTATATATATATATATATATATATATATATATATATATATATATATATATATATATATATATATATTAATTTTGTAATTTTTGTATACATCATGGAGGAATTATGCAATAATTAAGAATTAAACAAAAAAATATTAATGAATATATTCACAATGGATACAAAACAATGTAACTTTGCGAAGCATGGGGCAAATTAGATAACACAGGTCCACAAAATAAAAAAAATGTTGGTGCCGCCGAGTCAAGAGTACATACAGTTTTTAATCTACTCACAATGATAATATTTTCTTCTCAGTAGCCATTTAACTTCTTTATTTTTGTTGTTTGGAAAACCTGGAAGATGTCATCGTAAAAACGATCGAGTTTAAATGACTGAACACTTTTTGTCCTGTTTGTGGCGAGTATACGGTGAAAAAGTTTCGAAAATCTATATCTGAATTTGTACAAAATGCGTATTTCGCTTATTTTATCTTGAAAGTCAAAGATATTGATAAACCATAGATTCCAAACAATGTTTGTAAAAATGTATGTTAAGACAATGGACGAATGGTAAAAGAAGTCAATTGAAGTGTGGTGTGCCTATGATTTGAAGGGAACCAAAAAAGCACTACTAAGGCTGTTATTTTTGCTTAGTCAGTGGTTAGTCATCATGGTATTAACCGAAAAAAATGACTTATCCCGATCTGGAATCTGCTGAAAGACTTGTTTCTCATTCAGAATGCCCTGTTTCAACTTTTCGTGGCCTGTGTGATCTTTCAGATACAGAATGTAATACACCAGAAACCATGCAAGCTTCTATTAGTAAAGAAAGTGATAATTTTGAAGCTGCGTCTTCAATACCCCTACTTTTTACTCAAGACGCTTTAAGTGACCTGATTAGAGACCTTTCAAAGGAAAGATCAGAACTGTTGTCATCCAGACTCAACGAGAGGGATTTACTTTCTCCAGGTACTAAAATTACATGTTATCGTACTCGAGAAAAAGAACTGCTTTCACTTTTTTGCTCAGAAAATGATGTTTTTCATAATGATATCTGTGGTCTTTTATCAAAAATAGGTTTCTTCAACTACCAGCCAAATGAATGGAGACTTTTTATAAACAATTCCAACAGGAGTTTGAAATGTGTTTTACTACATAATGGCCACAAGCACAGTGCGGTTCCCATTACTCATTCCACTAAATTAAAGGAGTATGAAACCACATATATAGTATTGGCGAAACTCAAATATAATGATCATAAGAGTTATATGCGTTGATTTAAAAATGGTAAACTTTTTATTGGGTCAACAAAGCGGCAGCCTGAAATTTCCATTTTTTCTCTGTTGGTGGGATAGCAGAGCTAAAAGCAAGCATTGGATTAAAACAAACTGGCCTGAAAGAAAAGACTTGATAGTTGGGAAACAAAATATCATAAATACAGCGTTAGTTACTAGAGAAAAAATAATTTCGCCTCCATTGCACATAAAATTGGGACTAATGAAACAGTATGTTAGAAGCGTTGGATAAAAACGGTTCATGTTTTAATTATAAAACCATGACCTTTCTCCATGTTCGATGATGTAACAAAAGATAAAAAATATGAAATAGTCGTACTTTTTGATACCTATCATATCTCGAAAACTACACGTACATTTCAAAAAATATATGTACCGTCAGAACCAGCATAACGAGCATATTCAAACACAGTGTTAGTCTTTCCGATACCAAATCCACTTTAGACCAATGTAATCAATATCTTATTGTGGCACGGCATATCCCAGGCGTATTATACACAGACGTCAAGTTCGTTCAAAATGACTAGAAGCTGGGATTCGCTCAAGATTCGCGACCGATGTTATCCAATACATGTCATATCGGCAATTAATTTAGGGATTTATCTACCTTCATTCCTGTATGCATGTAATGTATGCTGTTCTAGTACGAAAAATAAATTTCTTCTTCCACCCCTTAATCCCCCGACCCTAGTTCGGCACCATCGGTCTTGTATTTGCGGTACGCTTTAAGAAGCAGCATCAAATAAAGACAATAAGCCCGCATTTCCGCCACAAGTAAATTTCCATTAATAATCATCGTCGAAACAATCCTGTCTATAGCTGCAGCAAAAGCATCATGCACTTGTGGTGTACAATTGAAGTCGATTTCGTATACCAACAACCCTAAGATGTTATTTTTCATGCATTTGAATCCTCCTAGGACGACCAGAATCTTGTGTACTTGTGCATAACTGTATTATGTCGCATCAATACAACAATATTGTCCAGATGCTAAACAAGTTGCAACAGAGGGTATCCTGTTAGGTTCCTGGTCTGAAAACTAATATAACAAAGATCAAGCCTCTGAGAATCAATACCTTTTATCATCAACGGATCACTCATAAAAGATGTAAGATGTGGAAACCTTTACGTACTTAGGTAGTATTCTCACAAAGAATAGAGATGAAAATCATGATGTCAAAATTAGAATACGAAGTTCAAAGACCTTTTGGAGCGCTCGTACATGTGTAGAGATTAACACAATATTCGAAGCATTCCAATATTCTGAAACAACATTCCTTACATTTGTTAAGTAAGTCTTGCTCTAGGGATGTGAAATGTGGAAAATAAAGAAGACAATAACAAATAAACTTCAGGTTTTCACAATAAATAAGTCATCTTAGTTTTTGATCATAGTAGTATAACTCAAATAAATTCAAAACCACACAAAAAATATTTGAATACTCCTTATAACAAACTTTTTTAGAAATATTTTTTATATGATTTTTTTATTTTTGAGTAACAAAATAAAAAGTAGTAGCAAAAAATTAGGGGTTAAGGATCCTATGTAGGCTAAACAACTAGCTACCAAAGAAAACCTATTATTAGAGTAATAATTTTCACTTAAGAAGTTTTGCACGAACTACCAAAAGACTTATTTGCAATTATTGCTTTTTAAATTTCGCTGACCATGTTAGCATCATTAAAAGAAAATTATTTAGTGTTTCCTAAAAAAATTAATTTTCTCAAGTATTTCACTAAAAAGAATGTATTCTTAAATAACTATATCACAATGTTTAAAAGCTCGAAAAATATATAATTAATGGCGATATTATGCATTTTTAGGACATGGAATATTAGAATTTTCGACGGATAAAGCCGGTCAGGACGTAACGCCTTTAAACTTGGATTTCGGAGAAGAAAAACGTCGATCATCAACATTAAACTCCATAACAGGTATTATTATGGTTTGTTTGGTTTTTTTCCTTTTCAAATTAATTTTCAAAGCTTTTTTAATGACGTCAGGTGTGAAAATATAAGGTAACCTTGGTTGCAACTTTTCTTATAGTTTCTCTAAAGCAAAAGGCTCATTTAGAAAGATATTTATTTTAAAAATAGTACGAAATAATCGATCTGAGAATAGGAAATGAACGTGGTCAAAAATATTTTTTTCTGATCTTGGACTAGTTCTTTTATATTACTGTGAGTAGTGTAGTAATAATATATACTACTGTAATCAAAAAGTTAGGTGACTTTTTAAATCAACCACAAAGTATTTATTTCTTCCTTCAAATTTATTTTATCTCCTTCAAAGTAAAAAGCTCTTCTTTTCGCTGCAATACACTTATTCCTCTGTTCTTAAGGTCTTCGAACCAGTTTTTAGATATATTTCTAATATTTCCTTCAAAGCAGTCAACGAACTCTGTTGAATGGCTTGTACGATCTCAGCATGGCGTCCAGGAGATGGTTTCTTCAATCCAGGGGAATAAAAAGATTCACACTATACTATTTCTGGTGAATATGCTGGTTGTGGGACTGCGTTTATTTGATTTTTAGCGAACAATTGACAAATGATAATTGCGGTGTGCGATGTTGCGTTATCGTGATGCAAAACCATGAATTACTTTGCCACAAATTTTGATTTTTTTAATACATTCATGCAAATGAGGCATAACCTGAAATATGAAATAACATTCTTTTATTTCATATTTCAGGTTGTTTCATTAACTGTTTGACTAGTTGAAAGTTACTTTTTGTGGAAATACCCCGCTAATCGAAGAAAACAGTATTGAGACTGATTTTTGACTGGCTTTGACGTGTTTTTTTTTCGCCTTTGGTTCATCTTTAGCACAATATTTGCTTATTGAGCTATTGTTGAACTATTTCTAAAGGTAAAGATTTAGGATTAGAGGCGAACTGAGGCTATTTATCAACTGGACCTACATTTTAACGTGGCCTCCGAACTACGGTTATCAGCTACACGTTAACGCCGGCCAGCACTTGCTTCAAGCTATTAACCCTTAGTTTTGCGCTTAACTTTAAATCTCTCGAGAAGCCTACCGACTGGCAAGTAACCAACGTAGAATGCCTCTCAGAAGGCATCCGGACCATCCTCGAACTGGCGTGACTAAGAGGAAATTTTTGGTCGAATTGTACACTCTGACCTGTCCAAAATACAATAAGCAACACTGGTGTCTCCTCCAAGAGGTATCATCCATCCAAGTACTAACCACAATAAGAGATGCTGCATTTCAACCTCCAAATCGCCAGATTACAGGAAATTCCAATCTCCCAATCTAAGCTGTTCGCATCTCATTGCCAATGAGACTGAAACTATATTTAAAAACAAAGAATAATAATAAATAATATTTTTGGCCATAATATACATCAATTTCATACTATATTTAAAGTGCCAGCTTTGCAATTAGCCTAAAACTTTTCCTTGTTCCTGCAAATAAGAAAACGATTTCTTAAACCAATTATCTTTTATTATATTTCCTGAAATATCAGTAGATCGCTCCATTTGTATTAAGCTTTTAAATAACGTCTTTATGCGCTGTTGCCAGTTTAGATCTAGACGAATGCTGGAATGAAATCGAACGGCTTTTTATCCAGTTTTCTTGAGCATTTTTCATGCATGTATTGTTAACAATCAACGAAAAAATCGTTTTATTATTATATGCAGAAACAAAATAAATACCAAATTCGACAGGTTATACAATGTGATATTATTATTAATGTTTTATGTCGTGATTATTTTTTCAATAAAATCATTCATAGCTCCCGATTCATTTCACAAAACTGCTCAAATCAAAAATAGAGAGTAACAGATTCTAAAAAACACAAATTTTAAATATTTTATGCCAAATGTTTTTATTTCCTCCCACAAAAAAAAATGCTTATATATTTTTCTCTTTTGAGAACTCTTTATACTTAATAAGTAATAAGTAATTAAAAATAATTAAGTAGCCATCAAAAATCATTGTTTGGACAAACAAACTTGGTAATTTTGACTAGATACATTCAGAAGCCTTTTCGGACTCCATCAAATTTTAAAATACTCAACAAGCTGATATTGGAATGACCCAAATACAAGGAAAACTTCATAATTGAACGTTAAACTTCAGGAGCGTCGCTGCAAAATTACTTGACTCTTGCAATAAATTTAAGAACTGTAAATATTGTAATGTTTGTAATGCACGATATTTCATCATCCGTTGTTCTCCTTTTCTATTCTATTTTCTTGTTTAGCGAGACCCCACCTGAATTTATACAAGAAAATGTAGTCTATTTGCTCAAATATTTGATTTAAATTAGATAGACTTTATTATTTTTAATATTTCTCATAAATGCCCTTTTTTTCTTAAATTCAAAGTACGCCTACGAGTAGGAACCCCACATAAGATAATTCATAATACCTTTCATTGGAATGTTTCTCCTTTTTTCCTAGAGTCCTTCAAAAGAAATGCCATGCTATATATATATATATATATATATATATATATATATATATATATATATATATATATATATATATATATATATATATATATATATATATATATATATATATATATATATGTATATATATATATATATATATATATATATATATATATATATATATATATACGTACACATTATAATAACAATTAACAAATTGTTCTACCTTGTAACAAAAGTCTTTTCGGAATTATTAAAATGGGCTACTTAAAAGTACCAGTCCCTCACATTTTGATTTGAGCAATAATTTATTGTACTAAAAATGCAAAAGAAATCCTTTTCCTCCTGTAGATAAAGAATAATACTTGTTTTTAACATATATCCTTTTTCATTATTTTCACAATAATTATTGTTTTTTACTGATATTTGTCCGATATTTTTAATAACACAAACAAGATATTGTAGGTTTTAAAAAGGTTATAAGTTTTTTCCTCATCAGAATTTTATTATATTTTAAACAGAAAGAAAAAATACATCACCCTGTAAAACTATATAATTTTAATTAGTTGCGGGTAATTCATCTCAAGCAACAAAATATCAATTTGCTCATTCTATTCTAATGGCATGGTGCCCATTGGTAAAAAGTATATTAAACTTGTATGACAGGAAATATAACCAGGAGGTCTTATTAGACAAATCCTTTAACATAGAATAACTCTAGCAATATTTTTTTTGAATAAACAAAAGTATTTAAAAACATGTCTTACATATATTTCCTACTTAAAGTCTTAAGCTACCTTAAATTTTAAAAATCATATATATATATATATATATATATATATATATATATATATATATATATATATATATATATATATATATATATATATATATATATATATATAATAATTTGATATGTTTCTCGACCGTGCATTTAGATACATACGTTTTAAACCATAGTCATTAATTTCTCCTGATGAAGTCATCAAAAAAATGACGAAATATTGAGACGATTAAACACTTGTTTTACTGCTGACCGCTAGCACGAAACCAACCAATTTCCCCAAGAAAAAAACTATATATATATATATATATATATATATATATATATATATATATTGTTGACAGAGATACCCAAACCTGGCTCGGGAATAAAAAAAGACCTCTGATTTAGATTATCTGTAGTCTGTATATGTACAAATTGATTGAAAATAAAACAAGGAAACAACGATTTTTTTAGATATCAGCAAAAACTAAACAGGAATTTTACATTTTTTATGATTTTTTAATCATTTATGATCAACACATTCAGCGTAAGTACTAAAAAAGTATATTCAATCAACTGAAAACATACTCATTGTTGTGTAAAAAACTTTTTGCTATAAAAATGGACATGAAAATATTTGCCATGTGCATGATGCTTTTATTGCAGTTGTAAGTAGGAGTGTTTCGAGGAAGGATAACTGTTAATCGAGAATTATTTGCGATTCGAATGCATTCTAATCACCCTAAAGGATGCCTCCTCTTGCGCACTATAAGACATGTGGCTTAAAATGAATGGGACCTGGAACGAAACTCTTTTGGCCTCAGTAATGTATCTAAATTTTTGCTAGATGGTCATGATGGCGTGGAAAGATCAGATCGTGGTGTAGGTGAAAAGAGATTTAGCTTTCCTTTTAGAACAGAACACAGCTCTCAATCCCTATGGTTTTATGACGATATGATTGGCCTAGCAGGTCACCCCTAGTATCCATCAGAAGAAGTATAATTGTAGCCCACTACATAAACGAAATATTACAAGCGTATCTGCAAGCTCGTCCAAATCTCATATTTCAGCAAGCTAACACCGTCCACATATACCTCATTAAACAATTCAGTTTTTTGAAAAGTCTGTGATCGACGGTTTCTCCTCGGCGAAATTCTCAGATTAATAGTGGGTAAAACATATATGATCTACCATTGGTACCCTTGAATGAGTCCTACAGCCACCAGCGTTCCTGGATAGGCGGCCTACTTTACGACGCTTACCCATAGAACTGGTGTTCAACCGCACTATCCCAAACACCTCTGGACAACAGACATTGGAATCAGAAATTAATAAAGTATAGGGCGTTTCAAGATATATCGTTGACCGATTGGCTGCAATAAACTCTTAACAACCCCTGCCGTAACAAAACCCAGTAAAGTTGCAAGAAACGTAAACAGGGCCGGATCTAATAAAATAATAAACAGGTAAAAAGATAAAATTAATTTTATACCTGATTTAGTAGTTTCGAAATTTTTTAGTTTAATTCACATTATTTTCTTAAACAGTGCAGTTCTATAATTTCGATCGTATTTTTTGTTATTCCAAACGTGCTAAAAATGTGGCGTTCTTGACAAGATAATGATCATTGTGCCTCCGATAACGCTAATTTTAAAAGAAAACATTATCATTATCGCCCGATGCTAAGCTAATTGTTAAAAATGTCTATGTTTTTTTATTAATGAGCGAACTTAATGTAAATATAGCCGCAGCAGAAACGTCTTCATTAACAAAAACTCCGTTGTCTACAGTTAATGATCTCGTGACGAAGCCAATTAACGCCAAAAAAGTCCGTAGTGATTATTTTAAAAGCAAATGTGTTGACGAAAGCGACAAAGACTTAATTCGAAGCAAAATTTGTGCTATGTATAACAAACTGTGCCTATATTGCATTCATTGTAACAGCGACTAAGGTATGAAACTAATGACTAAGATGAAACCAGCATTCTTTGCAGCATAACTAGCCGAAGAACTCCGAAGAATATTATCTCAAATGGGTTTTGCATATCGGACATTAATAAAAGACAAATATTAATGGAATCACAACGATTGCGGCGATGGCGGTTTGACTACATAAACTCTATACAAAAAATACAGATTACCTTGATGAAACATGGTTCGATACACATGAGACGCCAGCAAAAGAATGGATAGATACATCAAGAAAATGCCAAACCAAAGCTCCAGCGAACAAGGGAAAAAGAATTACAATTTTACATGCTGGTTCCGAGGACGGATGGGTTCCAGATTTTTTACGGTTGTCCTCCAAAGATATGAAACATTTATCTTTGGAGTAACATGACGACACAACAGCAGAACTTTTTGAAGATTGGTTTATAAATAGCCTTTTGCCCAATGTGCCTAAAGAAAACGTAATTGTCATGGACAATACTAGTTATCATAACCGCCAAAAAAATAATGTTCCTAATGCAAATAACACTAAATTTTAGAAATATTAATTTATAATCTAGAAATATTAACGACATGTAATATTAAAAAGGAATATGTGAGACCGAAACCGAATTAAATGTATAATTAAATTTAAATTATAATTTTTATTGTACTAATAGACAACTTTATTTATTGATTTATTTTTATTATACTAATAAATTCAAAATACACAAACCAATAAACAATGTTTTGGTCATACATAATAATAATAATACTAATAATTTAATAATATTTTATTTTTCCAAAATTATTCAGAAGTTAAACCACTCCGCCTCTGGCGCCTTTTAAGAAACTAGGAATATTTTTATTGAGATTTATTGGGGCAATTAACATTTTGCCGAAGGGCAACGAAATATCTTGAAACGGACTATACAACTCACGTTATAACGGTTTGTACGATGACTTATCCAACGGTGTTGAGAGAGCTCAAATAACATGGGTACCATGGGGAAGGGATGCCCGACTAGTTTACTAGTGCCACTCCAGTGAAAAATTCGCTGGGGCAGTGGCTGCCGGCGCAATTTGACGGTCGAACCGGGGGCAACGTTGTAGCCGAGTGGCATAAGCCTGCACCAGCCATCAACTTTAAATGAACTGGAAGCCTGAATACAACGCGCCTGGAATATATTGCCAATTGAACGCATAGCTATAATGATTTTTCATCATTACATAATAACGCCATAGTGTATACAAAAAAAATCCATTATAATATATTTTTCAAAGTGTCGCAATCTTTTGTTATCCTGTTTACATATAAAAGTTTAAAAAAGCTTTGATCTGCTTTACTTTTTGATATAACAAATCTACCTTTGAAATGCTTGCAGAAATATAAAGATAATAATTGAGGTACAAAGCTCGTACAGATCTTGCTGCAGTTCAAATATTTATGAATAATCATAGGGGCTCTCATATCTAGATGGTCTTATTGAGACCAGCGACTGAAGTCGTCAATAAGCTGATATCATATACAATATTATCCTCAAATTCTATTTTCACTATTTCGATGCTTTTTGGATTATTTTTATCAAGTTTTACCAAACACCATTTAATTTTTAATATCAATAAAATAAAGGTGTATGAATAAAGTAATGAGACTGATGGCGTAGTGTTCGGTTTGCCAACACTGATAACTTCGCCTTTGGGATAACTTCGCCTTGTAGATGAGGCAGGTCATCACTTAACATTTGTCTTGATGAACCAAAGTTTTCTAGTGCTGTCTGAAAATGAGTGACCATTTCGAGCAACGACACGCTAACAAGTTTTATTTCAAACTTGGGCACAGTACGACCGAATTCATTATAAAACTTCAACGGGCCCATGAAAACACAAAATCCGGGATCTTATACATTCTGAGGGTTGATTAACAGACAGAATGATCGGAAAAGAGTTGAATTTGACTCAAACAAGCGTTTGGCCACTGAATTAGTAATGAAGAAAATCTGCGCGAAAATAGTTCCGATAAACCCTTTCGCGGGATCAAAAGGCCAACAGTGAGAAAACATGTCTTGACTTTTTGGAATGGATTGAAAATTGCCCTCATTTTCTGGAATGCGTGGAGACTGGTTAGACAGTTACTCGAAATTGTCACTCATTTTCAGCACGCAGTAAGAAAATCCCGTTAACGAAAGGAATTGCTACGGACCACCAAGTGACTGTAAAGAGTTCAAATTCACCGTGAAGACACATCAGTTGTTGGTATCTTCCCTCCAAAAGGAAAGCCAACAATATTGCCACATCCAACACTACGAAACCAGCCTCATTACTATATTTATACACCTTGGTTTCTAATAAACTGTAAAAAAGTAAAATGAATAATTAACATTTAATTAATCAAACAAATAATATTTAGTTACATCCCAGAAGAATTTTTAACTACCCTAAGTTTAATCATGCATCTTTGTTCAAATCATACCTGATCTGTATATAGGAGAAAGCTTATAACTGAAAATCTAATCGATATTAATTGATGTATTATTGATGTGACATGTTTGTGTTGTTAAAAACAGGTTTTTTGCGTTTTTATGTGTTTAGGCATGTTATCGCAACTGAAAAGGAGCATTCCAGATCTCAGGTTACACAAAACCCACCAACCATTAGTAGGTAAGTATTTTTTCTTTGTTACGAAAGTTCTTTATTATTGTTATTATTAATACGTCGACGATAATCTGATAAGCTTCTTGTACGTTCTAGTTAATACTTATTTGTGACTAAAACCAATTGGGTTTTTTCTTTTTGTTTTAAGACAACTCTTCGTCTTTTATTGTTAGCCTATACTTTCAGCGGATGAATTTTAAAGGTTAGCTTTTAATCTAAATAAAGACTCACAATTTTAGTTAGAGATTTTAGCAAATGAATCATCAATCAATCAAATGAAAAATCATATTAGCAAATGATAAAAGGTATCTTGTATAGTGCATATAATCTACTACGGGCATATGGGAATATTTTTCAAATAATTAAGAATATTATTATACATTTTCTTGTAATAATCCAGATTCAGTTAGAATGATCTTAATATTTTCATACAAATATGTAAAATGATTATACAAGTACAACGTGATCCATGCAAAACTGATGTTCTCGAAATGTATAATACTCTACAATGCAATTTAGTATCCATCTTACCGCTATTAACTCGAGAGGACCGCCAGTTTGTTAAAAGATTCAGGTCCGTAATCAAAACGCGACAGCTCATCAACATCAGACATCATAATGAGATTCACTACACAGTTCAAAAACCAAAGTGTATTGGTAAATGAAGTATTTTCGGGTCATTTTTTTTTCGAAGACAATGGAACTACAATTGTCGATAATTTCGCTCGCTACGTAACCATGCTTAAAAACTTTTTTCAAACTAAAACCTCGAAGACGAGGAATCAAAAGAAGAGATGTGTACTTTCAACAAAATGGGGCCACCGCTCATACCTCCAGAGGTACCGTGAATGTTGTTCCAGCTGCCTTCCCTTATCGATCAATTTCTCGCTTTGGTAATGTTCCGTAGCCTCCTCGATCACCGGATCGTTCAGTTTATGACTTTTATCTTTGTGGGTACTTAAAGTCACCGGTATATGAAGGTAAACCTAGTGCACTGAATGAATTGAATACATGATCGAATTGAAGAAATTGATGAAGAAACGTTAGAGAAAGCGAAAACTTCACTTTCTCCTCCAATCACTTCGACTCAACACTTCAAAAACAGCTCCAAACCTGTGTTCGTGAAAATGACCATCACTATAATGATATTATTTTCCACATTTAAACATTGAAAATGGCATGTCACGTTTTTTTTTATATAAAAAAATATATTTTACAAAAAATTAATGAAGTCATGCTTCTTTAAAAGAAAACCTGTGTTACCCGTGGACCATCTTGTATATATCAATGGTTTTGAAAGAATTGTGGTTTTGCATTTAGCATTTACAGTTCTGCTTATTTGCATGACCGTTGAGATGAAAATGAGCCTCATCCGAAAACAATATGTTGTTGAATGTTGCAAAACACTGAGTTGTCTGATTAACGAATAGAAGCCTCTGACCGGCATCATAGGGCTTTAACTCTTGCACCAGTTGCATTTTGTATGGGTGCAGTTTTAAGTCCTTGCGCAAAATGCAGTGCACTGATGGTCGAGGCACATTTAAAGAATGCGCTTCCTTACGAATAAAAAAGTCCGGATTGTCAAAAACGAACTGATTTACCATTTCCACATTTGCATCACTTCGTGAGAAAATTGGTTACCCGAACATACGTTTATTCATAGTTGAACCGGTTTCTTTAAACTTCTTAACCGATCTGCTCCCGAGAAATGCTCCATACCGACTAAATACCTAAACGCGGGGTTATTGGCTAACATGCGCCCCGCGCCCCTCATTGTTGTTGCGTTTGCGCTGTGAAGCAATGAAAAAAACTTTCGTATGGAACACCTTGTATATATATATATATATATATATATATATATATATATATATATATATATATATATATATATATATATATATATATATATATATCAGTATCAATATCAGTTCAATATGAAGAAATCGCCAACAATGTACTTCAAACGGCTGATTCAATAGCATCAGAAGAAAAAGGTCTCAGACATACAAAAATCTCCAATGAGACCATTGATTTAATGAAGAAACGGCGAGCAATGAGAAATGCAGGTAGTCCTTTTGGCAGGGTCGAGTACACTGAGCTCTGCAAAACTATAAGAAAACGTATCAGAGAGGACACGCGCCGATTCAATATGCAGCTAGTGCAAAAAACCCTGGAAGAAAACAAAGGAATTAACAAAGCTAAACAGAAGCTGAGAATCAAAAGAACGCAAATATATGCTTTAAAGCGTGAGGATGGCACAGTGTGCAGGGCGCGTACCCAAATGTTAGAGATTGTCAGAAGGTTTTATTCCCAGTTATATGAAGATCAGAGCCAGTCAGGGACAGCAATACCTACGGAAGAACAATATATAATGCCAGATATCCTAGTGGAGGAAGTAACAAATGCTATAGAATTGATGAAGAACGGCAAGGCTCCAGGAAAGGATAGTGTAACTGTCGAAATGCTAAAAGCTGGTGGTCGGACGTTACATAAAATACTGGCAAAATTATACTCAAAATGCCTCAAAGAACAAAAAGTACCTGACTTATGGAAAAATGCAGAAGTGATCCTTTTACATAAAAAAGGAGCACAGGAAGATTTAAAGAACTACCGTCCAATAAGCCTCCTATCAGTGATGTACAAAGTTTTCACTAAGACAATTTCTAAGAGAATATTAAAAAAACTGAATGACGCACAACCAAGAGAACAAGCAGGATTCAGAAGTGGATTCAGTATAATGGATCACATCCAGGTTGTACAGCAGGTCATAGAAAGGCACAACGAATACACCATGCCACTGTGCTTGGCTTTTATCGACTACGAAAAAGCATTTGATTCCATCTCAAAGCATGCGATAATGGATGCACTGCTTAGCCAAGGTGTAGAGAGAGCCTATGTAAACCTATTAGAATCGATATATGATGGAGCTAGAGCCACAATTCACCTTGATGATCTTGAAGTGGGAATTAATGTAGAACGAGATGTACGACAGGGTGACGCAATATCGCCTATTCTTTTCTTGGCTGGCCTTGAAGAAGTATTCCGTAAACTGGATTGGGAACAGGATGGTGTAAAGATCAATGGTGCAAACTTAAACCATCTTAGATTTGCAGATGATATTATTCTCATTTCACAAGACCCAGAGGAGCTGCAAAGACACATACAGGAACTGCAAAGGGCTGGCAAACCATTTGGCTTGAAAATAAACCTGAAAAAGAGTCAGGTTATGTTCAATAACTTCGCTCAGGACAGAAAAATTTCAGTTTTAGGAAGGGATTTAGAGATTGTGGACAGCTTTGTATATCTTGGGCAGAGGATTTCCATGGAGGGGAATACCGCCCGGGAGGTGGAACGGCGTGTTAAATGTGGCTGGCAGGCATTTGGTAGGCTCAACATAGTGTTTAAGAGCAGACTCCCACTTTGCCTGAAAAGAAAAGTCTTCGATCAGTGCGTTCTACCCGTTATGACATACGGAAGTGAAACTTGGACACTCACATCGCAATCAATTCAAAAACTTCGGGTGGCACAGAGGGGAATGGAAAGATGTATACTTGGCATTACAAGACGAGACAGAAAGTCCTGCGCATGGATCAGGGAATAAACAAAATTCTGTGACATCATTGGAAGAGTAAAACAATTGAAATGGAGATGGGCAGGCCATATAGCGAGGCGATGGGACGACAGATGGACCAAGGCAATCCTGGAGTGGATACCGCTTGATCGCAAACGTCCGTGAAGAAGACCGAAAGCACGATGGATTGATGACATCGTTAAGTATATTGGACCCGAGTGGCAGAGGAAAGCCCAGGACCGTGAGGGTTGGAAGCATGCTGAAGAGGCCTTCATCCTGCAGTGGATCGATACGGGCTGATGATGATGATGGTGATATATATATATATATATATATATATATATATATATATATATATATATATATATATATATATATATATGTCATTCTTGGGATCAACATTTCAAAATATCAGAAAAAAAAATAAATACGAGATCGAAGATGAAGGAACAACCTCAATTCGCGAAGAACAAGAATTATTTAAAAAATTCGATTATTCAAAAATGGCAAACTATATATTAGAGAAAAACCTTTTAACTTAATATATTTTTACACCAGCTGTATTCATTCTTAAAAATTCATATGCCACTAGTAGCTCTGTATGTGCTGTATTGACCAAAAGGTCAATCTAGTAAAGTATAGCGCATTTTACTGAAATATTTTAAACATAATTTTTTATAGAAAATTAATACATAAACTAGCAAATTTTATTTTTAACATTTAAGTTTTTGTTTGATAAAATCTTCCTATTGTTTACGTGATTAGATTTATAATTTCTCCATTGTTTCTATAGTAAATGAAAATTCTGCTCATTACTGATTATCTCTATATCTTCTACAAACTGTATGTATAAAATCATATAGTTTTTAGCATTTTAGCAAACAATAAAATAATTAGCAATTATAGAACAAAACAATGATTCCCAAATATTTTCTACTTTTTCGTGAAATTTAACTCTGCCTCTTGCAGTAATAGTCTAATGAATGGGTAAAGAATCAACAAGCTCTCCAGTTAGTTCTTCAAAAACATAATTTTATATAGTTTCTACCATGGGATTTTGGATAAATTTTCTAATTAAAGAACGAATCAAAATAAAAACATTCTAACATATAGAGGGATCGCTCCATATTTTTACATCAACATTTTTTTTGAAGGAATGTATTTCATATTTTTAAAAAATAAGACCCGTATACGAAACATCCTTTTGTTAAAGTATTTTTAATTTAAAAACAAGTATTAGAAAATTAAATATTACCAGATAATAACAACATAATAAAATAAACTAAAATAAACTTAAATAAAGTAATAGTTACTAATGCGACGTTTGATTTTGTTTTTCATTTAAAAGTTTTTCTGTACGTGGATCACCATTGCAAACACACATAAGCAAATTATTTTCCAGTGATAATAGACTATTTGTATATTTAGTTTTTAAAGTCACTATAAACTTTTTTAGCATAAGTAAGAAGTAGTGAAGGGGATCAATGTGTTCAAAGTTTTCATTACTAGGCTTCCATGTTCACATCGTCGCCCAAGCCAAAACTTATCTAATTCTTGAGTTAAAAATTCTAGTTTTAGAGTTTTGTTGGTCGTTATTTCAGTAAGTTGGTTGTGAATCTCAATAGGTGATTCAGCAGCTCCAACAACATTCTCATGAAACGGATTGAGAACCCATCTTTTCGGCAAATCATTCTTGCTATCTGGAAAATATTTCAATAACTGAATTTTCAATTCGCATAAATGCGTTTTCATGCTCTCCTACATACGATTAATAACAGAATTTTCTAAATCCATATTTTGTCATACATATGTGAAAATATATCACTCAAGTAAACCAACAATAATAACGTTTCTGCATCTTGTAAAAACTCCGAAACTGAGCTGTTCTTATCTGAAAAAAAGATTTTCAATTAATCTCGCAATTTAAAAAGCCTCGTTAAAACTTTTCTTCATAACAATCATCTGACTTCAGTATGGAAAAGCATGAGTCGTATTTGGCACACATTTCTTCGCACAATGTGGAAAGCAATCTAGTCTGCAATATTCGGGTTTTAATAAAATGTAAATAATTCCGTAAAATGTTTGTATAAAATATTTCAATAAAATGCCGTAAAAAATAATTTTAACCGCTTCTGACAAAACATTTTGGAAATTATGGGGCACCTTTTTTGTAGCAAGCGGATTTCTGTGAAAAAAAAAGTGCGTCCATTCCATATGTGGCATAATGTCTTTTAATTTTACTACCATACTACTGTTCTTCCCCGTTATCGCTTTCGCGCCATCAGTATATAGCACAATGCATGTTCAAGTTTTTGTTTTGTATTGCATCAATAAAAACATTAAAGAGTTTTTCGCCAGTTGCACCACCAGGGATTGATTTGCAATATAGCATATTTCCTTTAATTGACCCCTCGCACGTCTACATCTGTTGACTCGTCAAACTCAATAGCAAAAAATTCACTTAATTTAACCTTGTCAATTATTTACTCGTGAACATCATTGACCATTTCATTAATACATCTCGATATTGTGTCATTTGAAAGTGGTATAGTTTTCAACTTTTTTGTTTCTTCCGGACTTATCATCACATTGACCATATTAATAGCAGCAGGTAAAATGAGCTTTTCTAAATGAGATGCTTGAAGTGCTGCGGTCTGATTACGGCCTGATTTATTGATTACAATTTGTTGATTTTTCAAGAGGAGTGTTTTACGCTCGAAAAATTGTAATGTTTTGTAAAGACGGGTGTTTTGTTTCCAAATGCCGGACTAATTTTGAAGGCTTCATGCTTTCCGCGGACAGAACTTTCAAGCAAACAACACATTGTGGCTTGTCATCCAAGGCAATGAATTCATAATTTAAATATGTTTCATTATACAATCTGGTCTTGTTCTTTACTGTTTTACTATATTTAGTAGATGTATTTCATTTTGTCACAAATTTGTCCATTTTATTTAATATTGATTTATTTTATTACAAACCTGTTATTAATTTATTTAACACTGAGTGAGAGAAGATTTCGACACTGAATGAGGGAAGAAATCATAATACTTTTTTAGTAAAAACGTAATAAAAACAAAAAATTAAACTCTTTGTCTCGTTCCCTTGTTTTTATTATCAAAGCGCATAACTTGTACGAACCTGCCTAAGCGCACTCGAGACGAATGATCCTTCTCGCATACGCGGGTGAGGTGCGCCGGTGGGTCATTGTACAAGTGCTTGCTAGTGCGGGGTACAGGTTTAAACTGGTAAAAGTAATATAAGAACAAGGGGTTAAACAAGTCTTGTAGTTCGGTATTTGGGGCTGTGTGCGGTATTTCGGTATAAGTGTAACGGCGCACACACATCATTTAATACAAATACAAATAGATGATTATAAGCCGTTTAAAAATAAAAACGATTCTTCATAAATCACTATACTAAAAAAAAGGACGAATCGTCACCGTGTTAACCGGCCGATGTAAAAGTTTGATAAACGTTAAATTAACATATTGTAGTGAAGGGGTCGCAATGTTTTTTACTTGACTTTTTGGGTATTTAATGAATCGCGAGACTAAAGAGGTTGAGAAAGGATGTGATAGATTATATTGTTATATGAAGGCCGTTCAAAAACTTATCGACCTGACAAAGAAAACATCTATGGGACTTTTTTGTTTTTTAATATAGTCATCTAGCAGTTCAATTGATTTAGACTAACGATGAATCTGCAAAATAAAAGGTTATCTCAGCTTTGACCTCATCATTTGAGGCAAATATTTAGGTTTGGAAAGAAGACGTAGCCCCTGGAACGTATAAAAGCCGTTCAAAGCGTGGGTCATGGAGTTTTCCAGCATCATTCCCAGACTTTTGTAAAGGCGCATTATAGTGTTGAAAAAACACTTTATTTTTGGCGAAATGTAGGCGTTTAACCTTAATAACTGGTGGATTTTGGCAGGAAATCTGTGAGCACCACACCCGAGAATTTCAGAAATTGATTGAAAAAACTTTAACACACTTTAACCTGTTCCCACCCACTGTTTGGACTGCTGCTCCATCTCTGGTTAATTCAAGTTTCAGCTGTTATCATAAATCATCTAAACACTCACGTTATAAGTTTTCGTTCGATTGTAACTCTGGTTGATATTCACAAATGCGACATCCATCGAGCGGAAAACTTTTTCATAAGTTTTGGGTATGAAAACGTTTTGGGTATCATGTAAATTATAGTGGGCGCGGTTTAACTAGATGTTTATAATATTAGAAAGCTCAAGTACCTTCATGCGGCGATCATTTAATATGACTTTGTTAATTTTTGTAAGGGTTTTGTAAGTCGAAACACTTTTTCGACGTCCAAAACGTTCATCATATTCAATGGACTCACTAAAAATGGTCATACAACAGTCCATTTTTTACCATCGAAAACGAAGAGGAAGAATCCTTTAAATTCTGCAATATAACTCTTTTTATGTGCCTGTCGGGGTTGAGCCCATCAAAACAAAGTACTTTGCAACTGCTCGAACTTCAATTTTAACCAAAACGTCAACATTGTTTAACTCGACTACCACAAACAAGAAATTAAATGTACGCGTCCGATACTTCGCAACACTCCATCTAACAAATCATATTGGACAAATATCATACAAATCAGCCTGGACAGTTGGTCATATTTTCGCCATCTCTGTGTCTATGAGAATTTTTCGAACCACCCTCATATTATATTGTTCTATATAATCAAAAATATCAGACATAATCTTTCAGAAAAGTGAATTGTTAGATATTAAACAGTTGACAATTATGATTAGAAAATAATTTTACTCAATGTACCACTTTGAATTGAAGCTGCTTGGAACTAGTTACTCTTTTCTTGAAATCATTACTCATTACTGACTCCAAACAAGAGCTTTTGATAAAAACCATATTTTTCAATCACATTTCTTGAATGTTCTTTGCCAAACTTCGAATGTCGTCGTTAGCATCTCGTCGTTATAGATAAAAAATGTTTTGTACAACAACCATTGTCATAGTACAGTTTAATAAATTGGGCACTCTATTTCGTACTGTGTCCAACAATTTTAATATCAATCTTTATTTTCGTAAATAGCAAGACTAAAGTATTTCTTTCAAATACGTGCTAAATTGATTGTCATAAATAAAATGCATTGCTAGAAGATCTTCTACTTTTGCTTGATCAAATTTTTCGTCAGATGTTATCTATCATCAACAAAAAAAATGTAAAGGTAAGGAACTTACAATTGGAGGTGTGTCATCATCTAACACTATTGGCGATTTCATAACCCAGAGCTTGACATGGACTCCGAACCACGATGAAGGACTATTAATTAACAACGCTTATCTCTCCACTATAAGCTGTCAACCCTTAACATTTTAATCGGCCAAAAAGCCTGCTGACTGGTGGGTGATCAACATAAAGATCTCTCTGAAAACATCTGCCTTCCCCATCCTGATTAACGATGTGACTGAGGAATGTTATACGGGTTTTACAGTATTACCTAGAAAGCTGAAATAGCCTTCCCCGGATCACTTTAACACTAACAAGAATTAGTCAAACTAAGCCAACCTCAGGCTAATATAATATAATATAATATAATATAATATAATATAATATAATATAATATAATATAATATAATATAATATAATATAATATAATATAATATAATATAATATAATATAATATAATATAATATAATATAATATAATATAATATAATATAATATAATATAATATAATATAATATAATATAATATAATATAATATAATATAATATAATATAATATAATATAATATAATATAATATAATATGGAGAATCAAAAGTAGGTCCAAAAAAGTGAAACATAAAATTACATAGTTTTTCAACATAATTCCTTCAAAACTCAACATATTTGGTTGCATACGCTTTCCTCTAGTTTTCCTACTTTTCCTCGAAAAGAATATATTTTAAATCTATCAAATAAACACTGTTTAATTATTTTTTCAACGAAAACCTTCTTTCACCTAAGCTTTTGAGAATGATTCAAGTTTAAATGTATACAGGATGTAAAAGAAATAATTTTCGTAAATTTAACTGTTCTTTACATCATTTTGAACACACACAAGTTTCCTTCAAACATGTATCCAAAATGTAACCATTTGTACGGAAAATAGACCAGAATTATTTTGAAATATTCTAAAAAATTGAGTCGCAATAAACTAGCATTTTCGTGATTATTTTTGATATGAAGTAATGTGAAATGAAATTTACGAACACTATTTCCCTTACACCCTTTATAATACAATGAATATAGTGGGTATTAAACTTAAATTAAACCACTTATATTCTTATATTATTTAGAAAAACTACCCCCTATTGGCAGTTCTTTACCCTCATATACATATAACAACCAAAATATTTTAAATATTTTATGCGTACAATTTGAAATATTAGAACGTACATATGTTTGGGAGTCATTAAATTAGATTAAAGAAATATAGTTTTTTTTAGATAATAATTTGACTCAGCATGTTCAAAAATTTCAGCATGAGCGTTTAAGCATACTAGTATAGATTGACAGCAACATTTTCAAAAGCAGTGCTGTTATCATACATTATAGATTGTAGGCAAATTATTAAAAATATCCATAATTGGCGATAACAACAATTGTTAAAGCAAAATTATTCTTCTTTGTTATAGCTCAAGCCACACCACCGAGCTCACATCGAGTTCGTAGTATACGTCGCCAGTCGTCGGTCGATACTCACCAACAGAGCGCTGCTCCACCACCACCATCTTCTTCACACGCTCACTCAAGCGCACCTTTATCCAGTAGCACAAGTTACTATACAAATAGTCCAAGTCCACCGGTACCTCAAACTGAACAACCACATGGAGATGAGGTAAATTTTAAACCTAGAAGAACATAGATACGAAGAAATATCGATATGGTTTTTTTAAAGAAATAACAAATTGCAGCGCATTTAATTGCTCCTATTGCTGCTATACCACCTGAACACACAGAACTTTCAGTTAATCCCGAAACCCATATGACTTATAAATGTGGAAAACCAACATGACGAGTTGGTAATGATTAACAGGAAATCGCTAATTTTCTTAAACTACGACATACATTTATTGGTTTTTATAAATAATCGTTTTATTATTAAATCATATACAAAGTTTACAGTCCTACATTATTTTGAGCTGCTTAGAGTTAAAAAAATGTTAAAATAACTCTATCGGAGATACCGATGGAAGGAAAGAAGAAGAAGGGAAGCGCATGGTGTAAATTTTATATGGAATACACTCAAACATCCTTATTCGCGGAGGATACGTTCCGTAAATATGCCGCGAATACAGGAACCGTGAATACGAAATTTACGGGATTATAAGGGATATGTTCCAAGGTTACAAAATAAAAAGAAAAGATATATAATAAAAGCAATTTAATGAGACATTTTTAATTATTATTATTATTATTATTGTCAGGCTTAGGCAATGGTTTAAAGAATTTAGTAACTTTTTCTTGTTTATTTCGCTTTTAGGTCTTTCAATTCGTATTGATATTCGGCTGTGGCATTAACAATTTGCTTTTTAAAAACTTCTTTCATCTAAAGAAAAAACTTCTTCATCTATAGAAAAAAGTCTTTAAAAGACTTCTTTCTATAGATGAATCAATTTTTATAAAGAAATCACAAAGCTCATTTACCATTAAATCCTTTTCAGCACCTTTTCAGTGCTAGTTGAGGCCCCCTCTTCAATGATATGGGATTAAGCATTTCCTCCAAGTCAGTTTTAGTCAAATCTTCATTTTGCGATTCAAGCAATTTTTGAATGTCACTTGATTCTATGTATTCGAAACCATTTAGTACTATGCCATTCACAACTTGAACAATGTATTTAGTTAATGTTTGAATTTGCACTGATTCTTCATCATTACCGAGAGATAGATCAAGCCACAGTTTTTCCAGCATGATTTCAATGTGTATGGCTTCAGCTCTTGCAATGATTTGCATAACATTCATATCAGGATCACATTCCATGGTGCCTAGTATGATTTTAAAGGTTTGACTAACTTTCATTTTACAAAAAGACAAAAAGTTTGTCAGAAACATGGACGAAGATTGTCAATAACGATGGAGATTGTATTGTAGATAAGGGGTCTCCAAACTACGGCCCGCAGGAAAATTAAGACGGTTTTGGCCCTTGGAACTTACTGGAATAATCACTATGGCCCTAAGGCTGGAATTTTTAGAGACCCCTGTTATAAATTAAAACTGTATTGTCTTAAATAAAATAAAATTTTGTACAGTAAAGTGTATAGTGTCGTACAGTATCAAATTAATTATGGGCCTAGTGACACATGAATTATGAACCCCTATTAGAGTTATTATTTATTTGTTAAACGTTAGAAAGAAAATAAGAAATAATTATATTATCATCAAGATGCTATATTTTCAGGTCTTGGTACCAGTGGACGCTGGCGGAGGGCAGCCTCTACTTCACCAACCGATCGTACCTCAACATTCCGAAAAAGATAGCGAAATACTTCAAATTAGCCGTTCCCATTTAGAAGCATTACATGGCCAACTAGAATCATTAAGTAGAAAAGTCGAAACGTTAGAAAATTCGTTGGGCAACGATGTCAGAACGATACTTACGCTGTTACAAGACCGACAAAGTTGTCAAGTCGGCACAATCGGGCAACAGTGTACAGGTCAAATACAGGGTTTGACGCAGGGACCCACCGGTTGGACCGTTGGTGAAGTCACAGTATTAAAGGGTTCAGAGGTAACATTATCTCGGAATGTTTATTTTTTTCTTTTTCAAACTGTTTAATCTAACTCATTTAGGTTCTGAAACAATATTTATCACAATAAGTGTTGTATTTCATGCAGCACCTTCACGCCTTCAAGTTAATTAAGGAAATTTTATTGATTATTTTGAATGAATAGTTCAGGAACACCGTATACATTACATATAGAAGAGCTCTTCAGATGAGGCAACTAAAATTAAATATTTAAAAAGTATTCTCTAAAGCTGGGTCCACACCAATAAGATTGTGTGTGTATGTGTTGAATTTACTGGAACAATTTGCTTGAATCTGGTGGACAACAACTGGTTCGTGTGCGTGCTGTTAGGCGACAATATTTGTGTGTAACCTTGTGTATCAAAGCGTCTACATTGCCGCACACCACATACAACACATACATCTTAACGATAACTCAAAATAGATTGATATATAACCAGTATAGTATGTCGTGTGCGTGCGTGGCAATGTAGACGCTCTGACAGACAAGGTCACACACAAATATTTTCGCCGCACAGCACGCACACGAACCATCTGTTGTCGGTTTTCTCGCAAACGTCAAAGCAATTTGCGGCTCACACGATTTGTGTGTGGACATGTTAAAGTGAAATTAATATTTTTAGTGTCAAAAAATACCTACGAGATGTAGCTAAATTGAAGTTTATTATTTAGTAATTTATTATTTATTGAGTAACTGATTGTAAACAAAGCATGCGCAGTATATTATTATGTTCAAGAAGAAGTGTCCTGCATTCATAATAATGAACAATTTAATCAAGTAAAAGAAAATAAAATTGCAAGAAAAGGCGTTATTGGATGAAGCATTTGTACCAAAGCAGAAAAGTATAAACAACAGAAAATTAAAAATAAAGGATAGGCACTGAAAAATGTAAACAAGTTAATTTTAGACGCTTGTTGGAATAACCTAATCAAGCATAACCTACAAACATCCCACTGCACACACAAACGGAGCAGGGTGTACTGTGTGTGGTAATTTTGCGTCGAAAATATTTTCGGCGCACAATAAATTCAACACACACATTTTTGTGGTTCCAGCTTATGGATAATATATCTTATTGCATATGCAACCAATAATACATATAAAAAATACCATAATAAAAATGCCAAGTTAGAAACTCCACGTGTAATAAATTTATGAGTAATTACTTCCACTATTTTAACATTATTAGAAGATTAACTATTTCAGCTAATCTTACGGCGGTCAAAGCTTCATATTAAAAATACCATAGGCAAAAATACCATATCGGCGATATAATTCGCGTCCAAGTTAGAAACCCCATGTTTAATAAATTTGAGTAATATTCCTTCCTTGCTCATAACTACTTTTTTAACATTATTAGAAGATTAGCTATATTAGCTAATCTTACAACGACCAAAGCTAACAACCACTGCAGGTTACAAAAGCATATTTTAATATTTCTAGCAACAAGATCGGCAATAAATAACAAACCTATTTGAATTTTCAAATAATTTTACAATGAACTGAAATACAGAGCCTTCATTTAATCGCGAAATCAACGGCACCTATAAATGTTAACAACCAACACGACAAGCTGGTAATGATTAACATGAAATCACAATTTTTGTAAATTACTAAACGTTTATTGTTTTTTTCTCAGTTTTTATAAATAATATTTTTCTTTGAATTATATACATAGTTTACCACTAATAACTAAAACAAATATTTGACCAGTCTTACACTGTTTTGAACCTAAAGTTAAAAAAAATATTAAAATAACTCTATCGGATCAGTTTTCATGAAAGGAAAAAGAAGATAAGGGCGTAGTTTTTTTATGGAAAATATTGTTGTTGAAATGCAAACAACAAAAATTATTTATTTTAAATAACCAAATGTGCTTAAGAGGTGCTTTTAAAATATTTTTTGTTGCTCAGCAAACATAAAAACTAATAAAACGCTTACAGGTTGTTTTATTATGACATACCTAGGGGAAATTTTAGTAATATTTTTGGTGACAAATGATGCCACCTTTAAATAATTAAACATAAAAAATGAATGTTCCTAAGTTTAAGTAAATCACTAGTCAAGTGTGTTAGATGAAGATTCTGTACAACAATTTTGCCATTAGTGATTTATTCAAAGAAAAACATTATAAGTGAATCATAAACCTCAACAATTCCCCGCATTTTTAGGTGCCCGACTATGAAAACTTAGTATTAGACCAATCATCTAGTCGTTGCCGAACAACTTTTCAACGTTCTGTGAGTGAACCAAAACCTATTTCTAGAACTCATCATTCCCAAGTGTTACACAGGTAAAGTTTAATTTACAAAAATATATACAATGTGGAATAGAAAAATTTTATATCGATTTTGATGTTACAGGTTTGCTTCATTTAATAAAGCTTTCGATTTTGAAAAATTCCAAGACCCTTCCTGGGTAGAATGTCTCATCTCCAAAGATAAAGACACCAAAGAGGAAAAAATCGCCCCTATTGCTAAATTAGAATCATTAGATGAATTAGATTTGGTAAGTTTTTTAGCAAGACTTCAATCTGCAAAAAAATTCAAGACTAAATGTATTCTCGAGGGTTTTCGTAAATTTAACCAACGATTCTGTACATCATTTTAAAGAAAAAAGTTCTTTACAATAAGGGTTTGCATAGTTTGCAAAAAAATTGCATAGTTATTGAATCACCAATCGAAACTCTATGATAAGAATTAACATTTTAAGCAAATATGTGTAAAAACATATTTGGCAAATATTAATTCCAAAATTTCAATAGCATGGATGGCTGCGAGAACTCGGTCCTAAAGTTAAAGAACAAATTTTACATCTCGTTGAAGAGGATTCTTCCAGAACTAGTTCCCATTGGATTATACAGGGTCCGGCAAGGAGATATGGTATTTTTGAAACGACTGTTACACGCGGTAGTGTCGAGCGAATGTTTTCAGGATGGTTGATATCTATTCGTTCCGCGATGCGATCTCAGTAGTCATGGAGCTGTGGTCTGTGGTACATCGCGTGTTTATTTACAACACTTTTATTGAAACTGGTCGTTCTGTTGTGCTAACACAGCGACGACTTCGAAATCATTTTAACGTTGGTCGGCATGGCGCGTTCTAAAACGCGATACCATTATGAAGTGGGTGAACAAATTTCAAACAACAGGATCGTTGAGACCAGGGACTGCACGGGGAGGAAATCGAACAGTAGAAACCCCGGAAAACATTGAAAGGGTGCGACAAACGATAGAAACCAGCCCTCGCCGTTCAGCGGTACGTTACGCTCGCACTCTTAGAATATCAGACAGGTCAGTTTTCCATCCATATAAAAGTATGGTTGTCCAAAAATTACAACAAAATTACTTTGTGAGATGGCATAGGTTCACAGAAAGGACGTTGGAATTGCTGGACGACAACAGCGTTTTGTTCACGAGGGATGAGGCCCATTTTCATTTATCGGGGATGTTAAACAAACAGAACTTTTGATACTGAGCACCCGAAAATCCCCGAGAACTACGTGATCTACCTCTGCACTCCGAGACTGTTTAGTGTGCCGTATCTCGAACGTGCATTATTGGGCCGTATTTTTTTCGTAAAAACTGAAGAACAGTGTCTGTTAACACAGATCGCTACCTCGCCATGTTGCGTGATTATTTTCTGCCAGAACTAAGAAGATGACGCATTGACCTCAATACACTTTGGTTCCAACAAGATGGGGCGACTCGCCATACGTCAAGAGCAACAATGGCCTTTTTAAGGGGACATTTCCCTGGACGCTTTATTTCGTTGCGTGGGAATGCGGAACGGCCACCTCAGTCACCAGACTTTTCAGCTTGTGACTACGGTTAAAATGCAAAGCTTACATAGAAAAACCGCGAACTCTTGAAGCTCTTTCCGAAACCATAACGCGCGAAATTGAAAGGATTCCTCGTACCATGCTCGAAAGGAGTATGGACGATTTTGCTGCCCTCTACAAGAATGCCTCGACAAAAATGGACGCCACCTAACTCAACCAATCATTTTTTTCAAAAATACCATACCTCCTTGCCGGACCCTGTACATAGAACACTAAAAGAGTTATTCCTCTACCAGCATTACTCATCATGTACAAAGAATAAAAGCACTTTTACCCAATCAGATGCCAGAACATTTTCAACGTATTCGGAAAAACTGATTAAAACGATGCCAGGCTTGCATGGGGTCAAACATTTAATTTAATAAAACAATTAATCATGTGTTTCTTAATGTGACATGAATCTTTTAAAACGTGTTATGGTGTGAAAAATTCGTGCTAGTAATTCAACTTTAACATTAAATGAAAATAATATGCAAGTTTTTCTTTTCTTTGTAATAAATTAAATTTATTATGATACGTATGGAATGAATGGCTATCAAAATATTACATTATATTTATACAATTTATACAAATATTACAATTTAACAAAAAAAACTGATTCCAATCGAAATAAACATGACGTTGCCAATTATTGCAAATTTTTTTTAAAATTCTAACCTATTTTCCGAGGAAATGTTTCCGTATTTTGGATACATGTTTTAAGGAAGCTAAAAAACGTTGGCTATACAAAATTAGTTTCCCTTTCCGTATAAATGTACCTTCTCTACTACCTACAATAAATATATCCAAGTTAAGAATGTACGAGGTTTGTTTAGGTTTAGTTAATTCAATGAATTTGTTTTAATTTCAGGAATCGCCACTGGGTAGCCCTACTAAGAAATCCAAAAAATAGCGATCGCAGTTAGTAGAGATCAACATGGAACTGCACTAAATCCCGCGATTTTCTTCCTCGCCAAAGTATTAAGTTAAGAAGATGCCGCAAAATTATCTATATATAATAAAATAAAACATAACAATTGGTTGTACCATTACAGGAAAACAAAAATGTATTATAATACGTGACATTTTCATGGTTATTTTGGAACACTTGTTAAGCAAGATCCAAAAAATCTAGGCCATGGGAAGTACTGATCAGATTTCCTTAGCCCTTACTGTTATGTTAGACTCACAGTTTCATATTAATTACAAAAAAAAAGATTTTCTTGTAAATAGCGTATTTTGTAAACGTACAAAAACGCATACCCAATGATGCAACCATAAACAAAGAACAAATCTCATTTGAACAACCTGCTTACATAGACTGTTGGAAAATCTATAGATTTATCTCTAAAATGTTATGGACCAAAATTCCAAAAATATATTTTTATGTTATTTAACCACAATGTACTTTAAAGTATACTTTGTTAACCAAATGACAAATTTTTAAAATTTGCCATCCACTTATTATTCATTTAACCCTATTCATAGCACTGTTATACGTATAAAACAAACAGTATTTCTGTATTATTTAGAAACTTTATTATTACATGTTTTCTTAGGATTTTTTACATTGTATATAAATGTAGAAACCAACTAATAACAAGAAATTTGTAATATACATATAGTAACTTAGTAACAGTAAGCCTGAAATTAAAAGCTGATAAAAGCTACTCCTGTATTCTGTTTTAAAAGAATTGCATTAAACTTTTGCTCTTTCGATTATAATCAATTGACATGGTCGAAAATATATTCATTATACATCCTGTTTTACAAAAAAGGTATTTGCTAATATAAATTAATTCTACCATCGCACAGTATACGGTATATTTTATTGTTTTATAGTATATTATAACTTATACATGTATATTACGATTTCTTGCTCATTGGAATATATAGGCAATCCTCATTTCATATGATCACTAACACTACAGGCATATGTTAGAATAGTTTTAACAGTAGAACATAAGTTTAATTTTCAGTTTATGGTTTTTGGATTTGTGGTCTATAACATACTTAAATTATTCTCTTAATTATTCAGAGAAGATAATATCTTAACTGTACTACTATATATACATATACATATTGTTAAAACCAGTGAGAATATATTTTAAACAAATATTATTGAATATATTAACTATCCGTGAATAGTGAGAGTCAAATATTTGAAGATGAAGAAAAATGTGATTAGTATTTTCCAAAATCATAATCTTTATTTTATTTTTATTTCTCTATACTTAATTGTCGCATTACGTACAAAGACCAAATCGCTTCTGTTTCAACACTATCATTAAAACTGATGATTTAACTGGTTAATAACTGAATTTGGAAAATACCTAATAATATAGGGTTTCGAACGTTAAAAAATCCGTCTTATATAAATTTAAATTGTAAAATTCAACAGTTGTAAATTAACTGTCTAAGCATAACTAGTAACAGAAAAGACACTTTATTTAATTATTTGTTACAATATTTGAGACATTTGTTATATACTTGTGTAGATTTTTGGTGTCGCAATTCGAACTAAACCTTTTTTTTAATCGTTTTCATGATTAATATTGAATATGGTAATAACATTCAAATATCATGTTTTATTTAAAAATATCATTCAAATATTTCAATATATTTAAGAAAAACCTTTTCTGGAATATATTTACCAAAGAAATGCCGAGAAAGCACGTCAAATCAAAGAATATTCTTCACATAATATACACAAAGTATTCTTCCGGCAGCCACATTTCGATGAGAAGTATTTTAATTTAAGTACGCCATTTCAGATATCTCATTAAAGAGATTACTGAAAAGAGATTACTCTTTCTCATTACTCTGAGTTTTGTGAAAGCCGAACTTCCACAAATCTCAAATTAAGTCAACACTATAATTTTACAATAAGTGATTCTCTAAAATTAAAGTAAAATTTTCTATTTTTGTTTAAATTTTATTGATTGCAAATAATTTCTACCAAATAATGTTGTCTTGTCCGGTATTATAAAAAACAAAACATGATTTTTGAGTGTTTTTCGCACCTTTACGTTCACCACTGCAATCGCTTTAATATTTATAAGAATGATTTTCATAAAAAAATCTCAATTAAATTATATATAATTATATTATATGCAAAATTGTTATATTTCGTGGAAGTGTACCTGGTACTCTTTCACTGCAGTTTTGTACAAAACGATTTGTATATCAATATTATAAGATTTAATGTCAACCCCTATGCTGAAGAACTGAATCAGTTATGTAGTGCATAAGATTTTTCGATGTCAAATTTTCACGTATATCTAATTACCTATGTTCTCGGTTTCATTACGTTGTGAAACTTCTAGTTGTAGAATTTAGATATGCACAGAATTTCGTTCGTCTTCGCATACAGGGTGGCATTAAAAATTTATCGTATGTATTGTATGTAGAAAGAACGGGCAAATGTGATATTGATTTATCGATTATTGTTAAGTGTTATCTGCGCACAAGTACGCGCACATTTCTTGTGATATTTTATCTCTATCTCTCTCTCTCTCTCTATCTCTTCTGCTTGATGTTTTTCTTTACTTATAATTTTATTGTATTATTCTGTCGCCCTTAACTCAAACTTTCAAAAACCTGTTTTTAGAATATTCCACCACATATCAATTAAAGGATAATTCAGAATTATTATCGTGTCCTGAATTTATTTTCAAATATTTTCAGATTTAACTGAGTCAGAATAAATGATAAAACGTTAATTTATTTGTATATCCCTTTTGAGTAAGATTTTTTAATTTGAAACATTTCAAATATTAATAAATTTTTTTTTTGACATACTTTATTAAACGAGTTATATAATTTTATATATTTTTTCTATCTAACAATAATTATAGTAAAATGGCATATAAAAACTATAGATTAGATTTATCAATCAAACTGAATGATTTTTAATGAATACTGACGTGGATAATTTTTCTTGTACAAATTGTACAGTCACAAATAATTAAAAATCATAATTTTTAAAAAAATAATATTTTAGATAAATATAAAAAGAAATATTTTCAAAATGCAGGATAAAAAGTGATTTACATAATAACAGGAAACAAACATATTGGATATACTGGGTTTTCACTTATCTCTAAGACTGAAACAATTTTTCTTGAGAAAAACTTTAATTCTTGATTCCAGTGTCCATCAACTGCAGAATGAAGACCTCTTCGACATGTTTCCAATTCGTGCGGTCCTGAACATTCCTTTACCATTCGGGATCCACCATATATGATGGTGTCATCAGTCCTTCGACTTTTGGGTCTGTTTTGTGGGCGTTTACGATCCAGGATTGTTTTGGTCGACTTGTTGTCACATCGCCTTGCTATATGATCTGCCCATTTCCATTAAAAGTTTTACTATCACATGCTTTCGTTTATTCTCTGCGCCATTTACGAGACTTTCTGACCTATCTTGTAATGTTAAACAACACCTTTCCATTCTTCTTTGTGTTACCCGAAGTTTTGCACTGATTGTGCAGCTATGTTAGAACTGGCAGAAGACACCGATCAAAAACATTTGTCTGTGCGTGTGAGTTTTTTCTTTTACACTATGTTGTTAAATGCCTATCAGCCACATTAAACACGCCGCTCCACTGCCGAATGGTATCACCTTCTATTGAAATTCTCTGACCAAGTCATATATGTAGTGAGTAGTGAGTAGATCAAGTATAAAGATGTAGTAGTTTTATATTAAAGCATCAAATATTTTGATTCAATTTCAACATTATTATATTCTTAAAAGAATATTTTCCATTTTACCTTATAATGTATGTCATGGCATAGAAAAGTAGTTGAACCAATTTGGTTTATCTTTATTGTTAAAATACTAACCAAAGATTTAAACAAACGCCTAAAGGCAAACATATTATTTTAAAAAGTGAGCTAAAATAAAATATTTCTTTCAACGTTGCATCAATATGTATTTATCAACTAAGCTTCTAGAGAAAAAAATAACAGAATATACCCAGTTCAGATACACTCATTTGCCTCTCGACTTCAAGTCGGTCGGTACCGCCAATCGGAGGGGCACTATACATAGACTATGAGTGTCCCCTTCCCAATGTTAGATAAGCTTCCTTATCAACGTTCCGGCCAGGCTCACGTGTATCGACATGCTAATCGGCCCCGACAAGATATTTCTGAAATATCTCCTGGTCATTGTCTCGATCGACTTCTTCGAGATTTGCCACTTTTTCTTCGGATCAGGTAATCACAGGTGACACAGATAACAGGTTCAGATTTCACATCAGATTTCTTACTTGCGTCACATCTTTGACGATCAGGTGATACGTTAGTATCACTACGGTGATCACTCCATAGCCTCTAGGCATTGTCGATACTTCTTCTTCTACACCACGAACAATCATGTGGAAACAGCGTGGACATCTTCTGCTGACAGGTGTAACAGGTAAACACACATTGTATCGCCTTGCTAACTAAGGCCCTTTAACGTCACTTCTTCGGCGACCCTCCTGATGAACCCTCTGGTCATTAACGACATATTGCATCACTTCTTCCGCGACCCTCTGGTCTGGATAAAGCCTCTGATCATCGTCCACTTCTTCGGTACCGCGATATTTGTTCCAAGGTCAACTGACACATTTGGGCAGACCCGAATGACCACATATAATGCAAGCAGTCAGTTTACTTGCATTATAGTTGTTTTATATATTTAACCTACTAGTTTAAAATCTATCAACATTCGTTCCACTAAGTATATCGACAAAACACAAACAAATGATTCATTGAAAATCCTTTATTGCTCCGCAAAAAGTAATTGTGAATTATCCCGAAAGGTTATGAGTTTTAAATACTTGAAGCAATACTAATACGTAGTTCTTATCGAATTATCTCACTAACTGGATAACTCTATAGGTATTTAATGGACGATTGCATTAACACACATATACGAGGTGCTGAATAATCTTTAACATCTGCACAAAAAAAAGCCATTAAACACAATTTCAAAATGTCCTCAACATATAGCTATGATCGTTCGCACCTCGTGTATCTTCAACAAATTGTAAAATAAAAACAAAAATTGATCAAGTTGCACTGTGATATAGGTGGACTTATTTCTCGTTTTTGCGATAATATTGTTTTTGTGTTTTAACAAAAAAAAATAATAAATAGAAAGCAAAAAATAGGGAAAGTCCACTGTATAAGTAAGATATAAGATTTATAACGAAAAAGTAACATAAACACAAAATTGTCTTTTGATACTCATTAAAGAGACGTTTGTGTCGTTGATACTCTTTATATAAACTACATATGTACCCTTGTTCTCGTATTCGTAAGTATGTTCATTTAATACTTTACAACATAACTGAAAAGTTAAAAATATGAACTTGGAACATTTATCTAATAGTAAAGAAATAAACTTGAAAATTAACAAACACATTTTTTAAATAAATTCCATTTTTAAGAATTTATGTGATGTTAATCGAGAATCAATGTGTAGTATTAAAATATTGGTAATTCTCTGTGTCTAATCAGTAAAGAAGTAAATGTGATGTATTAAATGAAGTAAAATGTATTATAACTTCTTCTGGTTTTGCCCTGTTCGAATTGCGACATCGTACAAAAACAAATGCTAATAAGCATTAAGCTTGTTTTTTTGGCATTAAAACGATAAAATTTTTCAAAAAATCGCTTGTTACGTATGAATCATTAAATACTTAAAACGAGTACATTTTGTAAGCACAAATATAATATGTTTATACACATTTTATCATATTTTTAATAAATACTATGTAATAATTAAAAAATGCCCAATAAATTGGAAAATATATATATATCGATGTTTTTATATTCCAAAGTAATTCTTACAAGAAAACGAGATAAAAGTATCCCAGGTACATTGGGCACATTCTTCAAGTTTGTTTTAAATTGCTGACAGCCAATTATACCTAAAAAAAATGAGATTATCTTACAGATCAAAAACCGCTGTTTGAGCAGATATATGCAGTCTGATATTATGTTGCTGAAAGATGAGATTTAGATGAGTAGATACGGGCTACATTTTAACTTATTCTAATACCTGCGACCTGTTTTTCAAGCTCCCAAGGACATCCATACAAGAATATCTGAACTAACAACTATACGTTCTAATGCAAAAGCACAAATTCGTCATTCTAATTTTCACATTCAGATAATTGCCTGATACTACATAGTGCACGAACTCGTATTGTTTCAGTCATTTTCTCAGAACCACAAGAATACTGCTTGGCTTAGTAGCTTACGAAAAATACTCCACAACATGAGAAAAACATTTTTGAAACCGGTCATTTTCACACCTTTTTTGCCCTTCAGAAACATAAAGGTAAATAAGCAAAAAGAGTATCACTTTGTGTGATACATTTTTCACACAATCTCAAGCGAATAGGCAACGCGCATGACACTTTCAAAAGCTGTATAATTTTCCATAATGTTCGTCTAAAGCTTAGACCATAGGTCCCGTACGGGAGCGGTACCGCCCCCAGTAGGCGCCAGAGTTTTCCATGGGGGCGATAGCGGGTCCAAAGGCAAATATAGGCACCTACCTATTAAAGAAATTAATATAATAAAATAATTTGAAAATACCTTCTGTTTTTATGAATATTAAAATGTTTATCTTATTGTTATCGCGAAAATAAGAAAATAAAAAAAATTAAATTAATATTAAGTGTACGTATACCTAATTCGGTTTGGTATTGCCAACATACAAGTTGATACATGCATAAAGGCATACAAGTTGATACGTGCACGAACTCAAATCTATAAAAGGCAGGGATAACTCTAGGAATGTTTTATTATTTTTGTACGCTTTGTCAATAACGCGACATTCTTGAGCGATAAGTGATTAAAGAGTGATAAGTTATTATAGCCATTATTTTTGGCATTATAACCATTTATATACCGTAGCAAATTTTGTATTTAAAAATGTCTGAATCTAAGAAGAAATGTCGGCAGTGAACTATTGAGTATTTAAACGCATTGGGTTTACACACTCTATTACGAACCAATCAATACCTATGTGTTTAATTTGCCAAAAAGTTCTTTTCAGATGAAGCCTTCTAGGCTACAAGAGCATTTAAATAAAATTCATTCTGATAAAAAAGGACAAAGATTTACCCTCTTTTTAAGGACTGAAAAATAAATATTTAAAACAGCTATTAAAACAGCATTAAAATAATTATATCGAACATTTTTGCGATCTCTTCTAAACAAGAAAATGATGGACTATGAGCATTCATATAATATTTCATTGTTAATCGCAAAGCAGGATCACCACAGGCACTCGGCGAAGAATTGATCTTGTAGGCAGTCAAAGAGGTAATAAAAACTGTACTTTATCATAAGAACACCGTCAGGAACATTCCTTCAAGTAATAATTCAGTGCAAAGAAGAACAGATGAATTGGCTAAAATATCATTATGCGATCACTTAAAGACTTATTTTCCATTCAACTCGATGAATCAACTCTACCAAATAACGAAACATTGCTCTTATCATACATTCGATTTATAAGAGAAGAAAAAAATTTTCAAGAGTTATTATTTACTAAAAATTTAGAAAACGATACAAAGGGAGAATCGATATGTAATACCACGAACAGGTTTTTTTAAAACGAGAAGAAATTCCTATTCGTAATATTTTGTCAGCTGCTACTGATGGTACTCCGACAATGACGGAGCATAAGGGTTTCATAGCGCATCTGAAACAAACAGTACCACTTGTACTCGCCGTACAGTGTGTTATTCATCGTCAGCATTTAGTTTCAAAAAATCTGAATGAATGCCTGCATACGTCGCTCCATTACGTTAATAGAGCAGTCAATAAGGTTAGAAGCAATTCACCAACTTTGTAGTGAAAATGATGAAGATTACAATCGCTTGCTGCTGCACACAGAAGTTCGTTGGCTCTGTAATTGCAAGGTGATGGCAATTCGTTCAGTGATACCTATTTCCTTGAAGATTGGGTGGTAGGTATTTCTGTCGAAAATTCGTAATTTTTTCATTGATACCATTATGAATTTTTCAAGATATTCATCGTTTGAGTCAAAGTATTTTGCGGCTGTGGGTGTTAGGTTAGGTTAGGTTAACCTCCGCTGTCGCTTAAGACCTTAAGGCGAGTTTTTGGTAAATAAAAATATGGGAGTCGAATGGGATTATATGTGTTTAATTCCAATCGGGGGGTGGATCATTGTTTGAGGCGAGTTCTGAAAAATCATCTTCGTCTCCGTTTTCGAAGTTCGAATCTTTTTCGTATTTATCTTCAATCTCGACGTTATGACTTTGAGCTTGTAGTTAAAACTCCAACAGCCTCAACCGCCTCATTAATATTTTTATTTCTTATTGATTTTGTGTTTATCTTTAAATTTTTAATACATAATTCTATACTATATTTGATATATTTATTTGATATAAGATATATAGTATTTTTAATTATTTTATACTTTGTGATTCTTAATAAATAGACAAGACAAATAGTATAGATAATATGCAACAATATTTTAATATTTGGTATAAATAACCATTATGGAAGATTGGATTTGTTTTTTTTTTGTAAAGGGGGCGGTGGTCCAGAAAAGGTTGGGAATCTCTGGCTTAGACGGTTAGACTTTAGACGTTAGACTTTTTAAGGTGTTAACTTTGGCATCACGAAGATAATAACAAATCAACTTAACAACATCTGACGATGAGAGATGTTAAATATCAGCTGTATATTTTTAAATTTCGACTTAGAGTTAGAACACTATAATTAATAAATAACACTGGTAAACAGAAATGCTTTTATTTTGTATGACTTGAACATAACATACACCATGTTCTGTTCAACACTATGCTGTGTTCATCTTGTAAAAAGTATGACCTAAAAATAGAAAATGACCTTAGATTATCTCATCATCACCATTCACATTTTTTGCTTAAAGTAATGTTGTTAATGTTTTAAGATAGTACTCTATTTTTGGGGATTCCCCTATTAATGCCCAGCATAATCAAAAAATAAACTGAGTCTCCATTTCCCTTGAAATTGCTTTTCCTAAACCGAAATATTTTGTGGAAATAATATTTACGTCACCTCGAAGAAGATTCCATCCTTTTAATTTAAATACTAAAAGTTTTGATTGTGATCTAAATAGTTTTCAATCTCGAACTAAATCATTAAGCACAGACTATACCATCAGATGCGGCTCTGTTGAACATGGAATATCAAATAAAGAATCGTTCTTGATGTCATATAGATATTATTTTCGATAAATTTAAGAATCGGCGGATTCAAGTTCTTCTTCATTCAAAGTCGAAGATTCTGAAGGTTTTGGCGCAAAAAGTTAATCACATTGTTCGAAGGGTCATAAATCTGATGGTAAACTGGGATACTGCACAGTATGTTTAGACTTTGATCCAATACCTACTATAATAGTAGGATAAAAATAGCAATGATATGGCATTTCGGTTCTCTCAAAATTATTAGCACTACAAACCACATTTTACAATTTGCACCTCTCAACCAGCGTATTAACAATGGTAGACAAGTTTTACAACAGGCTCGTGTCTTGTCTTTTTTATCTCCATTTTTATTTCCGAAATAAAGTTTATAAATTCGTAAATGAATTGCATTTTTACAATTTAAAGGTGAGCTCTCCGCACATATAACAAAAACTGATGGCACGATTTACGTACTGCCTAGGCAGTGTATTTAAAATTAATCGCAATGTAAAATGAAAAACATAAATTACATAGAACTCAAAAAAACTTATTATTCACGACAATGAAAACATTATACATTCGGAAGCCGGTAGACTACTAATGGACGCAATTTGTATTGGAACTTATATGGAACTTATTGGACTTATAGATTTAATAAACAGATCTTAGCCAGTTATATTTGTCACTGCAGTATATACACGCCGTGAGGTAATGAAAAAAACTACATGTTGTAAAATTGTAATTTGCATGTTACAAAAAATCTGTGAGTGAGAGAAAAATTATGTTTACAGATTTGTTTTCATTATTTTAAATTACACCATAAACACCCAAAAATTGCTATATCAGTATAATGAAAAATACTATGAGAATTTAACAAGTGGACGGTCGGTATGTAACTCATCGGTATGCTTATAATGGAAAGTATAATATTAGTTTTGTAACTGATATTAAGGGCGATTTTGTTAGTGTGTCCGAACTTCCGACAGGGATCGCTGAGAAGCGAACTGTGAGTTTGCTCAGTAGTCTAGCAAAGTATCATGGAACGTCTAACATAAAAGCAACACTTGTAAATTGTCGAAATTTATAATCAAAATCAGTGTTCTGTGCGCTAAACTTATAGAGAAGTCCGTGATGTATTCGCCAAATTATCGACAAATTCCGGACGTATTTTATATTGCTCGATATTAAAACAAATACAAGACCAAAAAGACCAAAATTTCGTTCACAGGAAGGTCGTCTTTTTATTCAACTACGTAGGCTCCACAAGTCATTATTGACGGAACAATTCGGTGAGAAAATTATTTCGAAGAACGGGCCAGTTAATTAACCACCAAAGTTCTATGGTTTAACGCTTTTAGATTATTTTATTTCGGGTTATGTTAAATATTTGGTCTATATGCCGATAAACCAGCAACTATTTATACCTTGGAAGCCAACATAACTGGACAACTGCAGACATAAGACCTCAATTGCTTGTAAAAGTGGTTATAGTCCAAGATCCCAGGGCCCCCAGACGTTACTTATTTTTCTCATAAATAATATGTATAAGATAAAGTAGTGTTAGTACATACTTTGAGTGTGTGCATACCTGCTAGCTTGCGCCGACGGCCAATTAATAGGTACCAGGTGCTAAAGGTAGGTAAAAACAGTACTCACTTTTCTTAAAGTCTCAGTGTTGATTTTTACATATATTTTAGAGAATATTGTAAAAAATTGATAATCATTACTACCAGACACTTTCCGTCGGCGCTTACTCTTATCAGACGTTTTAAAGCTCCAAAAAAATATTGTAACGTTACTTATAATCTCATTCTTCATTTTTATATCTGATACTCAGGGAATTATTACAATACTTTTGGTCAGCAGCCAGACCAATTGGTAGGCCCTCACGTGGGTGCCGCACCTAAAGAAGGTAACCGGGAAAGCAAGAGCCATGGCTCGTCTGCTTTACCCCCTAATGAACGGCAAAAGTAAGCTCTCGCTGAACATCCGAATAACCTTGTATAAAATCATGGTCCGATCCGTCCTCACCTACGGATCTCAGGCCTGGTTTCCGTACCTCCCCCCAACGTCGATTGCAATTCTGCAATCGTTCCAGTCACGTGTTCTTCGCACGCTAGTAGGTGCCCCATGGTTTGTAAGGAATGCGCAAATCCATCGGGAAACTGACATACCAGTGATTCAGACATTCCTGTCCAGACTTCTGGACAAATTCCTAGCGACGGCGTCCCTTTCGGACAATCCGCTAATCAGAGCCACGGCAGCTTCATTGCCGGCCGTTGCCCCAGTATGACCATCCTCTTCGGTCATCACCTCCATGCCTAAAGGACGGCAACTAAAACCCTTCGAACAAGCGACATTGTCGTGACGTTCGAAAAAATCAGTGAATACAAGTCAGGGCCTTCGGGTCAACTTAACCTCCAGGACAAGAAGAAGAAAGACCAATTGGAGGGACCAATCATCCCCCCAGACAGACAAAAATAGTCGCTATGCGTATGACCGCGAGTATAATAATTAGATTGTTTTATAAAATAACATTATAAAATTTATGTTATTAATGGTCTAATGAAAGACTTTAGTAATAATTAAGTAATATTTTAATGCAAAATTATAGAGATAATTATAGCATCATAACATATGAAACATTTGAACTCGTAATAAAAATTATAAACAAACCGTTGTTGACCTGTGAAGAAACTTTTTCATTAAGTATATTCTGGAAATTTATGGTTCTGAGCAGCAATCAATTTAATAAAATAGTCGTTTATTGACGTCTTACAATAAGAAAAAAAAAAGAAAATATATGATGAGAACATTTTAAAAATCATTCATTTCAATATTATTATTAATAAACAAACTGTGATCTTTCGTTTTCAATCTTCATTATCATCATCACAGAAGTTACCTATATAACTCATCGTCAATGCAATTTCGGTATTGAATATCTTCATTATCAGCATTAGCATCCTCAGTTTCATTTTCTGTAAAAAAAATAACATGAGAATCTACTAGTTACAAGTTTATTTGAATAATTCAAAGTAAAAGTATAATACCTGATTCTTCTTGAAGCGATTCACTTACAAAGCTCGGTAATTGGTCCCCATCGAACCAGTTAAAATGATATTGATTGTCTTCCAACGTCCACCCATTATTTTCAGGACTGGAAATACTAAATTTCTGCGTATGAGCATTATTCCAGAGACTAGTGATGTAATTAGCTCGTCGGAACTGCTGTAAAAGCTCACTCTTGCACGGTGGTAAGTTACTCGCATCAAAGTTTTTGACATTTTTGCGATGGAACTCTTCATTCACGTCAGAAACCATGTTAGTGTTGATGTATAGTTGAAGTCGAGCAGCATCTACGTCAATTATTCCGGCCACGTTATAGACTTCACAAATAAATGTCTGTATTGTGTTAAAAACATTTTCCTCCAGTTCTAAGTCACTGAATAAGTCTACATCGCCGAGTTTCATAAATGCTACCTGGTATTCTGTTTTTTTTTAAATATATTGAATGATCTTTCTTTGCCTTTTCTGAAAAAAGCTGGATTGTAATCGCATCCAGTTATTGCATGAAATCCTGGCAAGCAACGGCTTAACATAGGTCCTAAATTTTCGTAAACCTTAGTGATATCAACATATCTTACTTTATTTCCGATGCCAGTCAATATCCACACGTGGGAGTCATCATTTTTTAAATGACTCATATTGCCTAGCATAATTACTGCAATATCGGTGTCAGAACATCGAATAACAAAATTAGCTTGAGCATCAATATTGCAGATATGATGAATAATTTTAGTGTCAGCTTCCTCATGGTCAGGGCATGTTAGATTTTCATCAATATAAGATACTACTGTATTGTTTGACGGTAAAACAGTGACAATTCTTGAAATTAACAACAATGTTATTGTTGCCAATAAATGGTACCATCTCGTCAGTAGACCAGTGAAGTATAAAGAAATCAACTAGAGCGTATATTTTTTTTGAAGCATATATTTTTTAATTATTTCGCGAAATCAGACGCTCGAACTTGATCAGGTCCACTGATGCTAAACTCCAGTTATGTCGATTCATTTCGAAGACATCTTTCGGAATCTTTTATAGAAGGTGAAAAGTACTAATCAAAAATGATATCATATCTTGTCGCTTTTAATTGTGTGACTATTTGTAACAATTTTTTTGATATACTACCAAATGTTTTAGGGGCATTTTTCATAGGATGAAGTGAGAAAAATCCATCAATTACTACAATATCTATGTGAGACGGTGGATCATGTTCAACGCCTTTTTCGAAACATTTCATTACAATAGACTTTTGAGTCTTACAGATGCGGCCATCAAAATGGCACATTGATAATGGAACTGGAGTTATGGGATACGAAAGTATTTTAGCCATATCGACTTTGTGATCAATCGATATACCAATTATACGTCCAAATACATCCCTTTGAATACGTAATTCCTGCTCTTTTCCGCTGATTTTCGTTTTCCTTTTTTTTCATAATCTACAGAAATGTTGTCCATCGGTGTTTTTTTAATACTCTTTTCAAATCTACTATCATCTTGCTCACATTCTGCGATAAATGTTTTACGCTTTATCTCACCATTTTTTTCAATATTAAGAAGGAATTTTTCAACTGGTTCTGAAGCTGCTTTACCAAATGAAATATTTATTAACAGATCTTTAGGTACTTTAGCGTCAAATGGATTGATAAATTGATCAAAGGTCTCAATAAATGTTTGTATTTGCTTGCTATTATTTTTTATATTGTGGATAGTTAATTCAGATGTTACATCTTGTTCCTTGTGCATATTCAAATCTTTATACATATCACTAATAATTGTTGGTCTTATATCATGACTGACAGCCCATCGTTGACGTGCTGAGAATTGGTGAATTGTATTATACCTGTCAGTCTCCTGGCAGCATCTGCGTTGATCGTTTGTTCGAGAACTAAGTCAATTGGTTGTTTTGAAAAGGGTTTATTAGTTCTTTGAACACCAAAGAATCCTTTTTGAAATTGTGCAAACAAATCTGGGTGAGTTTCGGAAACTTTCATCAAATTATCATAATATTTAGATGCCCAGCGAGCATAATTTGGCTGATTACATATAAAAAATAGATTAGTGATTTTTGGTAGTATAAATTTAAACAGTTCAAAATCCCCTGCGCAGATGCTTCTTGATAAAGTTAGATAATATTGAACAAGATTAATATAAATTAAATAAAACTGCGCTGTTTTACCGAACTCGCCGTTGAAAGTTTGCTGCTTGTAAATGTCATAGTTATTGATTAGTTCATGAAATTCTTCATTCTCTATTTTAAAAGAAGATAATGATGAAGTTCTCAGTCGTGCAATGTCTTTTGCCATTTCATCTGTAACCACTGCATTGTTAATTTGCAAAAATGAGTTGAAATGTAAGATTTCCAATCCCACAGCCATCAAAGGATGAAGTCTTTTACACCTATTGAAATGTTTCCCTTCAAGAAATCCACTTACGGAGCCTGAAGCTAACAAATTGCTTTGTACTATGATATTAGTTAGGCCGCAATCGATGATTATTTTGCCTACTGCTTTAAAATAAGCCATCATAATGTGAAAAGGTCCCAAATGCATGAATAAATTATCAAGATTTGGCTTATTGGTAACTTGGAGTTGCAAAGCAACTTTGGCTATTGCAAGATTATACGTAACTTGAATCGATGACTGCTTTACTTCTTCACAAATTTTCTGGCTTTGTCTCATAGTCTCCAAAACTACTGGTTTGTTAGTAGGTGATTCATTTATGGGAGTTAGATAAGAAACAATTTGTTTCAGGCTATCATCATCACTTAGTAGTGAACAATTGAAACCAACCCACATTGGAACAACTGGTAACTGTAAAGCATGGATAAGCATCCAAACTGAATCTATCATTTTGTAGAGTTGAAAATTTCCAGGTAGCGAATATTCATCTTCATGAGCTGACAAATCCATATCAATTTTATTTTTTTTAGTAACTGGTTCTTCTTGCACATCCACAATTACAGCTTCGAAAGTTCGTCGTCTTCTCCTCTTCTAGTTTAAAGTTGTCTCATTGTCAACAGCGGGAAAATGTATCAATTGTGATTCATCTGGAGTATTTAAATCAATGTTTTGATAGATAATCCCTACAGTGTCGTGCAATGTTGCCTTGCCACTCTTACTTTCCACGAATCGATCAAAATTGTCAAAAGTAACTCCAGTACAGAGATGTGGTGATTTTACAATTGTTTCAGGACATATACTTGATTTCTGTACTGAAGTATATGTCGCCTCTGTTTCCAGCTCTTCTACAGCTGGATAACTAATGCAATGGGCATATCTATGGATAATATCAATAATGTTGCGACTACTAGTTAAACTCTTTAAAGATATTCCGAGCATAATATGTTTCGATGTTTTGACTTTTCCATTATGAACACCACATACGATATCTTCACAATAAGATTTTACTTGACGAATACACTTTGGAGTATTTTTGCGTTTTCGATTACTACCGGCTATGAGAGTAGAATAAAAATCTAATAAATCTTGTGGTATCGATACTTCACCTTGTTTTAAATGTTGTGCAGTTATATGTTTTGGTAACTTTATTTTGTCAGTTTGCAAAATAGATTTTCGTAATAATAAAGCAGCTTTGTGTAAAATATATTCATCTTTCAAATGTTCAAATGATTGGTCATCAATAGAAATTATATTTTTCGGAGCTACTAATTTTTTATTCTGAATTATAAAAAATTTAATCTGCTTTTCAAATACTTTTGTTATCTTAATTTCTAAATTGTGTGGTGTGAAACTTCCTTTCATTTTCCCATAACTCCCTTCTTCACTTTCATTTAATAAGTCCATGTAATATCTATGAAGATAAGTCAAAAAATAGAATCGTCCTTTTTTTATTATATTTTCATTAATTAAAGCAGATATTTCCTCAAAAGCAGTTTGATGATGTTGACGAAGATCATGCCAATCACTTTTGGGTGTTTCTGTTTTTGCTGATGCATTATAAAAGAAATCTAATCGACAAGGGTGATGATAATAAATCTTTGAAAGCGAATAATTTACTATTTTATTAATCAACTCCTTATGATTATCATTTTCTTCATCTAGTTTAGAAAAAAAGTCGTTTTTATCACATGAATGTAAAGATAATCTTTTTGAGCGATGCTTTTTAGTCTTCCGGTCACAAAATATACAGATAATATTGCTTTGATCAGTACTTACATTACTTTCAATGAAAATATTACTTTCACAAGGTGGATCAGTATTTTCTAGCTGTAAATTATTTTCACGTAAATTTGATGGAACTGGTTCGACTAACTCAGCTTTAATAGCCGGCTCAAGTATTGTAATAGTGTCACGTATAGAAGAAGTTGCTAGACTTGAAAATAATGAAACAGATGAATGTGCCTCAGTACATTGTCTATCGAATTCAGATGTTGATGAACATGCTGCTGATGAATTTTCAATAATATTTACCGATTTTTTTTGCAGTAGACTTTTCTGTAGTTATAGTTTTTGAAGAGTAATATTTTTTCATCAAACCTGTGAATGACTTATAACATTGTCTGTGATAACCACTCTCAAATAAATCAGCTGGCAAAACAATATCTTAAAATTTTAGGCTATGCTCCTTTCTACGTTGTAAGATTGTTTGACACTTTTTGAACGTCTCTTCCGTAAACAATATTAAATTCACATCGGAATTCTTACAAAATACACAGTTTAATAATTCTGCCATGATATTTTTTAGAATACTACAAATATTTTTACTTTTATTCAAACACGTTATAACTGACACAGCTGCACTGACTTGACGCCACAGAATATATACTTGCTAAACACCACAAAGTAGGCTAAAGTAGACAGTAAGTATATGAAAGACATCGATGCATATAGATATCTCTCTCACACTCAAGCGTACGAATAATGACCTCGCGGTCATACGCATAGCGACTTTTTGTCTGTCTGGGGGGATGATTGGTCCCTCCAATTGGTCTGGCTGCTGACCAAAAGTATTGTAATAGTTCCCTGAGTATCAGATATAAAAATGAAGAATGAGATTATAAGTAAAGTTACATTATTTTTTTGGAGCTTTAAAGCGTCTGGTAAGAGTAAGCGCCGACGGAAAGTGTCTGGTAGTAATGATTATCAATTTTTTACAATATTCTCTAAAATATATGTAAAAATCAACACTGAGACTTTAAGAAAAGTGAGTACTGTTTTTACATACCTTTAGCACCTGGTAACTATGAATTGGCCGTCGGCGCAAGCTAGCAGGTATGCACACACTCAAAGTACGTATTAACACTACTTTATCTTATACATATTATTTATGAGAAAATAAGTAACGTCTGGGGGCCCTGGGATCTTACTCTATTAGAAATTGGATTGGCAGACTGCGCTTTGTCAGAAGTAGCCATGGCCGATGTTTGTCCGAAATCGTTTTCATACATTAATGCCACTGAATATTATTTCATATAAAATAAATAGTTTCCAGGGATCTAATTTGATTTGGTTTTTATTTATAAACCAGATTTGATTTATAGTTCGGATTTATACTAAAATAATCACCCTTTTTTATTTATAAACTAGATTGGATTTTTAGTTCGGATTTATAGTTGGGATTTATAGTTCAGACGCACTTAAAGAATCACATTTTATTTGAAATATATCAAATCCATGTCAAAAACTATTTGATACCATCAAGATTTTAATAGCGAAGATATGTAGCAGGAAATAGTATTCAATTATTTAAAATTGCTGTGTAAAAGACTAAATAGCGAATAACACAGGCAACATTTCACTTTGACTCTATCTATCATGACATATTATCTTAAAAAATCTTTATTTTATTCAGATAAATTACTTGAAAGAACACACAAAGCATAAAAATGGCCACAAGCTAACAGTTAATTTAATGTCAGGTACATTATTTATTAAGAAACAGGAGTTATAAGGAAATCAAGCTCGTTCAAAACACTGGTTTTTCCTACTTGTGTTCTCCAAATAAAGCTCAACCCACATCACGTTTGTTATTGTTTTAGCTTGAGCGTCATCAAGTTCATTTGAATTTTAGTGATGTGGTCATACGAGGGAGAATTAATTAATAAAAGTTGATTTAACTATTCAAGATTTTTTTTTATTATTATATATTTTAAGTGGATTGGATGCATTGGATTTATGTATTCTTGTAGTTTATTTGGTATTTTTACAATTATTGCAAGTTACATGAAGGTAAAGTAAAAATTAGTTATATTTGAATAAATGATATATGATATTATATATATATATATATATATATATATATATATATATATATATATATATATATATATATATATATATATATATATATTAAAAAGCTAAGGAAGTTCACCCGTGCTCCACGTCACTCCAGCACGGGAGAACTTCCTTAGCTTTTTAATACTTTTTTCCACGAGCCCAATCCACAATTTTTCGAATATATATATATATATATATATATATATATATATATATATATATATATATATATATATATATATATATATATATCACATTCATGTTGTACAGCTGCAACGACAATTCACCTTGCTGATCTTGAAATTGGAATTAAGGTAGAGCGAGGTGTATGGCAGAGTGACCCCATATCGCCTATTCTTTTCTCGACCTGCCTTGAAGAACTATTCCATAATCAGGATTGGGAACAGGATGGTGTAATGATCAATGGTGTAAACTTAAACTATCTTAGATGTACAGATGATATCGTTCTCCTTACACAAGATCCATAGGAGCTGCAAAGACGCATACAAGAGTTGCAAAGGGCTGGCGAACCACTTAAAAATAAACCTGAAAAAGAGTCAGGTTATGTTCAATAAATATGCTGAGGGCAGAAGAATTTCAGTCTTATGGAGGGATTTGGAAATTGTAAACCACTTTATATATCTTGGGCAGAGGATTCCAATGGATGGAGATACTGCCCGGGAAGTGGAACGGTGTATTAAATGTGAATGGCAGGCTCAACGTAGTGTTTAAGAGCAAACTCCCACTTTGTCTGAAAAGAAAAGTCTTCGATCGGTGCGTCCTGACCGTTATGACATACAGAAATGAAACCTGGACACTTACATCGCAACCAATTCAAAAACTTCGGGTAGCAGAGAGGGAGATGGAAAGATGTATGCTTGGCATTACAAGACGAGACAGAAAGCCCGACATACGAAAGTGTGTGACATCATTGAAAGAGTAAAGCAATTGAAATGGAGATGGGGAGATCATATAGCGAGGCGATGGGACGACAAATCGACCAACGCAATCCTGGGGTGGATAACGCTTGGTCGCAAATGCCGCGAAGAAAACCGATAGCACGATGGACTGACGATATCGTTAAGTATATTGGATCCGAGTGGTAGAGGAAAGCTCAGGGCCGTAAAAGTTAGACGCAAGGTGAAGAGGCCTTCATCCTGCTCGACACGAGCTAATGATGATGTTGATGATTTGCTTTACACACGAAATTTGTTTTTTTTGCATGTTAGCAAAATATCGAATTTATCTGCGTTCAGAGTGGGAAAACCAAACTAAAAGTCATATCGACTTAAAATTCATGAAACATTGCGAGAAACGAAACTAGTTTTCAGAAGTACAATCATCAGCTTGAAAGAGGTGAAAATCAGGATTGACCCATAATACTGGTGAGCCTTGAACCAGTACCGCAAAAACCAAATATTTAAGCCAAAAAGGTGTTGCTGGGTATATAGTAGTTTCGTTCATCAGCTAAGCTCGGATGTCCCTCTCTCAAAGCAATCGAACAAGACACAATCGTCTTTAATTCCGACCATCGGACAATTTACGATGACGTCACCCAGAGGTCGCCCTGCTACTAGCATATTTCAAGCTGTAACTTGCGACAGGTGGTCATCCTTGCGGGCTAGGTTTAAATAAAGGAAAAGCAGAGTCCTGTCTACTTGAGACTACTATTTATAAATATACAATAATTAACTTTATTATTAAATACAGGTAGTGCGACTAGACAAACTATACCTAGTGCTCACTAAAAGTGTTCTAGTCCTAGTGTTTACCTAAATTGTCAGATGTTCGGAATTAAAGACGACTGAGTATTTACTAAGTTATTGCCTTTGTTATATACATCAGCATGAAAGAGGTAAAACCATGATTGACCCATAGTCCTGGTGAGCCTACAACCAGTACCGCAAAAATCAAATATTTAAGCCAAAAAAGTGTTGCTGGGTATATGATGATTACACAGTCACTGCTGACTGTTATGAGCAGCAATTGATTCGTATTAGTGATGCTCTGGAGAAAAAGAGTAATTTTACAAATAAGTTAAAAACGGAAGTCATTTTACTTCAGGACAACCTGACGCTACATACAGCAACAGTGACTCTGGAAATGATCACCGAACTGGGCTGGAAGATTTTATCGCACACTATATATTCTCTAAACTTGACCCCTTCGAATTTCCATCTCTTCCAATCTCTGCAACATCATCTGGTCGATAACCGCTTCATATCTCTTGAGGAAGTCGAAAAATGTCTCAATTAGTTTTTCACATCAAAACTACCAATTTATTTTTCAATCTATGATTCAACAGTTGGCTGAAATAGGGCGAATATGAGGGAGATTACTTCGAAGATTAAGCCTGTATTACTATCAATAGGTAACCAAAAAATGTTGAAATCTATGTTGAGCACCGTGGGCCAATGGGCGGAACACCTACAAGATGGGTGATGGAAGGAAGAATGGCTGATGGAAGAAACCAAAATAATATCAGACTGGACACCAAGAGTGGACCAGAGATATGGCATGTCCCCAGCAAAATGTATAGATGACTTCAAAAGAATTAGTACCAATGACCAACAATTGTACCACCAACAGTGGACAGTCTTAAACCTAAATATATTGGTCAAACAAGATGGACAATAGTAGCAAGATTTAAAGAACATATTGCTCAAATAAAATATAATAAACGAGATAGATCTACAGTTGCCTAACATATTTATGAAACTAATCACGATGTAGATTTAAACATTTTAAAATTCGATACAAGTCATACGTTAGTTATCTGTTCAGGTTGGGAAGGACGTTACTTCCCTTACTTTTTACCGCACTAGGTTTATATATAAATTGTAAACAAAATAAGTGATAATGATGTTAACGTAGTTTGCATAGTTAACGCACATTTAATAATTTTAATGTAATTTAGTGTGAGTGGAAAACTCGTTATTTTTGAAAACTCCTTATATAACACCAAAGAATTAAAATTCCAAATTATTAAAAAAAAGGAACTTTAAGTAAACATTTTCTGTATTTCAAAATTAAAAAAAAAACTCAGTGTCGACAGATCTTATATAATATTCATTATCAGAATAACTGAATAAAAGTAAAAATAGAAAATATTTTTTGGTGTAACTACAATATATATGTTTGTATTGGGGTAAAAACGTCAGATAATATATTATTAAATATATTATTAAATATTTGTAATAGTTCAACTGTATGAACACAAACTGATAAAACTTCAACCAGTACCATTCCCCTCGTATACCGCAGATTGGTTAACGTTCAGGAAGAAGGTCAGCTGCGACATATATTTGTCAGACATTCACAAACTTTCATTTTCTCTCCGATCGTATTCAATCTCTTTCTATCGGTATTTCAAGAGTTATTCTTGTCTGATACAGCTACAGCATCCTTAAAAATTTCATTTCTTTTTCCTTCTAGTAGTTTTTTATATTTCAAAAAGCATGAAATACTTAGCTGTGATTTTCGCTGTATGGGTTGTTGTATTGGCTGTGATAAGTTACTCTGAATGTGCTCCTTTAGAAAGCACTTCCTTGACAAGTGAATCTAACGCAAAATGTAAGTTTATTAAATACAATTTAATAAATTCCTTAAACTAATTGACAGAATAGATAAATGTTTTACACCTAATCATAAACATAAACATTATAGTATATTGTGTCCAATATTATATATAAATTTTAATAATTTTTGAAAGTCTCATCGTTTCTTACTAATTACAAATTCTTTTATTTGAAAATAACCTTGAAAAATTTTAAATATTTATTCAGGTTTTATTTTATATTCAAATTTACAAAATTCTTCTTTGAATAGATAACTAATTTTAGATAATGTATGCAAAATAACTAATATGTACCGTTAAATTAGCCTTCATGTTTCTTATGAACTCTTAATATCGTTTAAATATATTTATTATTAAAAATCGCATATCGCAACATTAACAAGTGGATCTAAATTACAGTTGATAAATTAACAAGCAATATAATATTAGGTGTAAACATAATAAAAAAAATATAAATACAAACCAGGAAGCATTATTACATCTGAACCAGAAATAATGGATAGATGGAGACAATACATCGACAACCCGTTAAACGAAAGTGAAAACCTATTAGAAGAAAAATACATCAGGGGATGATAGAATTAATATTGTAATATAATTAAGTTATTTAAGGAATAAGGAAGAACGTCAACGACATGTTTTCAAACTTATCAACCTAATACACAGAGAAAAAAACATACCAAGAGAGTGGAAACTAAAAATTACAGTACCAATATATAAAAAAAGAAGATAATATGGATTCCAACAATTATCGAGGCTCAATTCTCCAGACTTAACTTTTCAGGCTATTTTTACAACAAGATTTAATCGACGGTAAACTCTATTCGAATCTAAATTAATTCCCGCCGTATAATTATTTTAAAGCGCCATCTTTTAGCTTCAACACAAAGTAGAGGAGATAATGCTATTTCGTATGTGTAATAAGTGGCTTTACCAATTCCGAACTGGAAATTTTGACTTAACATATGCAAAAGAGACGTCCAAAAATAGTGGAAAATCAAAAATTGGAAGCACAGTTAGAAGAAAATCTTTATCGTACACTTCTCAAGCTCGGACAGGAATTCGGATGATTTTGTTGTGTGTCCGAACTTCCGATAGAGGTTGCTGTCAAACGAACTGTGAGTCAGCGTGCAGGTCTGTAAATCTGAGTCTCAAAAATCAGTGTTCAGTGTATTCACCGAATTATCCACAAATTCCGAACGCATTTCCCGTTTCCCGATATTAAAACAAAAACAAGACAAAAAACTGTGCATTCCGAAGAAAATATCGCCGCTGTTGCTGGCTGTGTTGATGATCCATATTTATCAATTCGGTAATGGGGATCGTTACAGAGCGATGATCAATGATTATTTAATGCCGAATTTGAATGGTATTACCTTACATTCGCTAGCTGAATAACAGTTACGTTCATAGACAATGTCCATTCCATGTTGCAGTGCTTACATCACGATTCCTATGAGAAGTTAACAAAAATATTCTCTCCTTGGTCTACACGATCCATCAATATACGGATGCCATAGAATATGTTTGGAATATGCTAGATCGAAGGATTGGTACTACTCTTACACCTCCAATAAATTGCTTAACAGCTACATGATGTTTTTCTAGTAACTCGCAATGAAATATATCAAAAGTGCATTGATCACTTCATTATTAGCATGCTCAGGCGAATAGCAAGATCTATCCATTTGATGATAAAATAACTGAAAGACGGAGGAGCTACTTCCAAAAACTCCTAAACACAGAAGAACAAATCTATATGCGCAGCAAAGATACAATAAATAATCCACAGAATAATGACTGAGAAGACAAAATACAAATGGATGAAGTAAGCTAAGCAATTTAGTATATTAAAAAAGCAAAGTCTACAGGCCATGATAAAATAACACATGCTGTAAATAAAATAACAAGTGCTGAGAATCTTAGGACACAATAAATTGAACTACTAACTAATATCTTTAATGAAGCATGAAACAAAGGAGCTGAGACTTGAGGATTGAAAACTAAGCATAATGCACCAATATTTTAAACGGATGATGCCAAAAGTTATGATTACATTTAATGATATCATAATTCGTATTGGTCTTCACATGTCTCAAATTGTATCATCGAACCTTTTTCATTATTTCAACAGTATATTCAACATATGTACGTTTGCGCCCCCGTAATGCTATGATTTTTTCAAATGATTCCTTGTAACGATTTCATTAAAATACTTTTCAAACATACCTCATACCACCTGGCAATATATTACAATTTCGCCAAATTTAAGCAAAGACTTGTTTGCCTTTATAATTAATTTAGCTGTTTACTTTTTTAACATCTGTCTCAATATAACGATTATACTCAGAACTCAGCTGATGTCATTAATAATAATACAAATATTTTGTACTTGTTATGTGACATAAACAATTTAATATGATAATGTATTTTATTATATCAATATAAACATTTAATAACAATTATTGAACGCAATTATGCAGTTCCTTTTTAGTTTTATTCGATCGTTTTGATATTTCAAATAAGTAAACTAATTAAAATTAAACATTAAGTCAGCAAATAATCTTAACCATATGGCAGTGATTTTAGTTTGTTTTCACTAGTTATAATTTTTGTACACTGTTATTCGTATTTATTTGTTAATGATATTAAGGGTATATCAATTAATTATATGTATCGACTTCAGCTGCCTTTGGTCAACCTTTCGATGAAATTGTAGTAGAATCAACTCTCAACGTTAAAAGGAAAGTTAGCGGAAGACAATCGAGGAATAACCAACCTTCTTCTCTTAGAGTCAAACGACAAAATGGGTAAGAGACCTTTCATTTTTACCATTTTTTTTCCCTTCGTATATATATGTATATATATATATATATATATATATATATATATATATATATATATATATATATATATATATATATATATGGTGTCACATAAGAAAGTTTCTATGTAACTGGCTCACTGCGCAACGCAACAACTGTGAAGGCTCCCCAGCACATGTCAATCGATAGCTTGATCGATAGGCTTTGCTGATTATAATCAAAGAACATAGTTTCAGCAGGACAAAGCAATGTCACACACTTCCAACACGTCTCTGCCACGAGTTTGTGAAATTTTCCCAAACAAATCAATCTCCAGGAGAGGTGACATAAATTGGCCTCCACGTAGTCCTGATATGAGCCCTATAGACTTTTTCATGTGGGGCTATCTAAAATCGAAAGTTTATGTCAATAAACCGGGTTCTTTGTGCAGTTAAAAGAAAATATCCGACCCAAAATAGCACCCATTCCAGAGATTATGTGCGGAGCTGTGCTAAGTAATGTTTGCTGCTCATTTAGATGAGTGCTGTGAGCGTTAAGGTTTATATTTCAATGACATTATTTTTAATTAATAAAAGTTTTTTTGATGGACTCTTTTATTTATATCATTATATCAAAAAGAAACTTTCTTTTGGGACACCTATATATATATATATATATATATATATATATATATATATATATATATATATATATATATATATATATATATATATATATATATCTAATAAGAGTGTCAGAATGTTGAAAAATCGGCAACACTGTTTCTATAAATGGCACTCATAAATTGCTGTATTCAGTATCTTGTGTCAATTCACCATGGAAAGATACATAAATCAACATCGTGTAGAAATTAGAAGTAGGAAGTCGACTTATTTGGGGAAGAAATAATCTGTTCACACGACGCGCTGTTGGAGTAATGGATTTGTGAACAAACTTAACTGCAGGACTTAAGCCGATGAAAATCCTCAAGTGATTCAAAAGTTACCTCTGCATTTTCAGAAAGTCAATATTTGGGTGGTTTTTGAGCTAAAGGAGTGATCGGATTTATCTGTCTTATTTTTTGAAGACGATGATGGACATACTGTAACGTGTTACTATGAATAGTACCTAGAGGAATATACTAACAGAATATAATATGACCTGAACTGATAAATGTGGATATAAGCAATGCTTTCATCAAGAACTTGTCTTGTGGAACTTGTCGCACATCTCGCCAGACAACTTATTTATTGTAAGGAAACTTTCCTGGACGTCTGTTATTTCGCAAAAGAGTAATGTCATTTAACTGGCCTCCAGGATCATATAATCTCACGCCCTTGGATTATTTTTTGTGAAGTTATATTAAATCTCTGATTTGCAGAAATAAACCCCAGACAATTCTTGACCTTAAATGAAACATTCAGGCCACCATTAAAAATATACCCCGCGGTAAGTGTGAAAGAGTAATCGAAAATTGAGTCTCCAAAATATATTCCACCAGACGAAGCCGAGAAGGGCATTTGAACGATATTATTTTCAGACCATAATTCCATTACTTGTTCTTCAAAATATCATAAAAATTACCGAATTATCACTTGCAGCTATCATTGTGCCTCATTTTAAAGTACTGACGCTCTTATTGGACAACCCTTTATATAATACATCACAAGAATTTCGAAAAACTATTTATAGAATATAATCAAAACTACTTACTACTTACATAATATACTACTTCAAGGGAAACTAACAACTTGTCTATGAGAATTTGTTAAAGAAATATATTACTCAGAGTTACACAGAAATAAAAACAGTCAACTTTAAAGATATGTCATTATCCTTGAATTTAACAGAAATTTTTATTACACTATTAAGAACTAAAAACAGATCTTGAATGTTAAATTACTTATTATTAATTATTGTTAATTATTCAAAAAAAAAATCATTTCTTTACTCATTATTTTAGATTTCCATTTCCTTCTTTCCAATATCCGAAATTCCCCACATTTGGAGGATCCGTAGCAGATGCTAGTGCACAAGCACAGTCTCATGAAGCTAACAGTCCGTTTGGAAAATTTGGGGCCTCTGGTAAAACAGTCCATTGATTTGATCAACATGCTTTTTCTGGTTCTATGATCTTATTTTAATCATGTTCTTCTCTATTTCTAAGGAATTCTTCGAGTTTCATCATCACTCTATATCCTGCTAAATTAAGGTATTACAACATTTATACCATTAGTCCTGTTATATCTTCAGTTTCACTATATATCATGTAAACTATCATCATCAGTTTATATAACACAAAATCCCTCTATATTAAATATAGATACAACATCAAACATCATATCATGGATATCCTTTTTTCTGTAATTGTCGCAGTTCTCTGCCTCCATTTTCTCTCTTCTATCTTCACTCTGGAATTAATTATGTTATATTTAATATTATATTTCAGCCGCAGGAGGACAATCCCAATCATTGGCTTTCGGTCCTAACGGCCCAGTAGGGTCAGCAAGCTTTTCTGGCTCTCAACAATACAGGTTACCGAACGGCCAAACTCTGAATATAGGGTTCGGTAACTCTCTTGGAGCTACTAGTAGGTTGAACGATATTTCAATATAACAAACAGTATTAAAAGCACTATCTATTTTATAACACAAGTGTCATTTTTCTTAGAAATTTACAAGAAATCTTTGAAAGTTATTGAAAACGATACAATTTTTATCGAATATAATAAATACAGTCTAAAGAGCACAAGCATTGTAAGAAATCTAGTAATGTGATGTTGGAACTGAATACTTTAACAAAATTGGAGTAATGAAACTAGCTTTGAAATGAATAATTAAAAAGCTATGTTATGGTATAATACAAACATTCCTCATTGTATAAATTGAACAGCAGCACCCTTTTGTGTCCTGTTATATAGCTCGAGATTCAATGTACATCTTAACCTCCAAACGGTCGTGCGTAACTTTAAAGACCTATTAAAGATTTTTGAGATTTGGAAGACAAATTGAAAAAAAACTTGTTTATCTATCACACTTTATATATTTACACACATTAACTTTAAATTAGGAAACAATTTGGTAACAAAAATGTTGCTTAAATATAAAATAAAATTTAATTTATAAAATCACACTTTGGCGAGATCAAGTAATAAAAACAGCAGTTTTTATTATTTACCTGCATGTATCACTTAATTTTTTATTTAATTAAATTAAAATTACACGTTCTCTTTGAATTGGGAGACATTTTTGCAGCATAACTCTTATTTAAACGTAAAATAAAATCAAATTTATAAAATGAACAACTTTGATAATGAGATCAAAGAAACAGTAACAACATTTTTTAATTATGTGCCTGTATTTTATTCGTTATCTTAGGTTTAGCTTTCTTCATTATCAGTCTCTTCATCACGATAACATTGATTACAAAGAAATGTAGTGTGGTCCCCGTAAATATTTTACAGCTTGCCCTGCATGCACATGAACTTGTGCCTAGTTACATGAGTTTCCGTCAGTTTTTTCGAAAGGTTGACCCTCCTAACTCTTCTCTCTACATACTCTTTTAACAGCTGCATTCCCAATTCACGTATATAGTTTCGCCTTTTTTCTACTAAAGGCGATACTTGCGAAGTAGATGTAACATTTTATGGCCGTAAATGTATCAAGTACGGTCGATTCAAGGTTAAGAAATGTTTTTCCAGTAAAGTTAATTTTTTGATTTGATGCGATCTGATCATTATTATTAACCGATTTCAGAACTACTGACTTGAGGATGTGTGTTAATAAACCAAGCACTTGAGCAGTTTAAAATAAAAATTCTGAAAGTCATTCAGCAGATATCACAAACATTTGAAGAAGTTATAAGAAAAGTTGTTTAATACCTCTTATTTCTTGTATGCAACATACAGTAGATATTTACCCAACATTGTCTAAAAAATCAACATACAAATTATGTACATTCTGTAACGGTAATGTAGACAGTCTGGTGGCAGCGAAAGAAACCGATATGGCAACCAAGTGGTGCATGGGTGAATGTATCTATTTTCAATAGTTTCCTCCACACACCTAACTGCATCTCGTGTCTCATGTTTTGTGCCTCACTTAGGGGCATGCCACAGTTCGCAGATCAAACTGCGGACATCTGTCGTTGGATGCCTCTAGGGTATTGCACTATGGGTGAAGATTTCTCCGATTCATAAAAATTATTGTTGTATTATATTTCGATAGAAAAATGCACAAAATTCAAATATATTAGTTACAAATCTTTAATGTAAAGTTAAAAGTGCGCATATTTAATTGGGATTTCATATTTGGAAACAAAAAGAGGAAGCCAAAAACTAGATCCATAAATTTTGTTCTAAGCGGATCGGATATAAATCACTTCCCAGTACTACACTCCCTAAAAAAAACTTATATCTTTATATCTTACTGTAATGAATTCAAGGCTTCTGTAGGTTGGACAGTTTTAACAAAGATGCGATAGGACTGTAAAGGGCTGTTCAATAAGAGTGTCAGAACTTTAAAATGAGGCACAATGATAACTACAAGTGATAATCCGGTAATTTATATTTCATCTTGAAGAACAAATGGCATTATGTTTTTAAATAATATCGTTTAAATATCCCCTTTCGTTTCGTCTGGTGAAATGCAGTCTGGAGATTATATAGAATTTATAGATATATAGAATTTTCGATTAATCTTTCTCGTTTCAAAGTTTCGCTGAAGATCAAGGTCAAGAATTATTCAGCGTTTATTTCTGTAAACCAGAGATTTAACATAACTCCACAAAAAATAATCCAAGGGCATGAGATCACATAATTTTGGTGGCCAGTAGACATTAGCATTTTACCAAAAGATTATATTTTCCCCAAAGTGGGGGTCGCCTTCCGTACCACTCTAGAGCCCAATTCGTGAATCGTGTATCTTTCCATTGCGATTGGCACAATGTACCGAACACAGCAGTATATGAGTGACTGTTACATTTCAAACAGTGTTGCCGCTATTACGTTTCACAGTTCTGACACTCTTATTGGAAACCTCTTTATAAAGAATTATATTATATTAAAAATTCTATGAAGGATATTAGTAATGAATAAATAATGTTCATGGTATATGAAGAGAATTTAAGCCGATGCATATCTATTACTTGTTCATGTGTCTTAAAGGATTAAATCAAATAATGATAAATTTCACTTACATATTGTGTTAATTATTGTGTAAATATTTAATATTATATTTAACTCTTTTCAGATTCGAATAATGCAGGAGGTGCTGCAATTACAGTAAACGGCCCAAACAGATAATCGACTTAGACGTCTAGAAAATATAGTTTTTTTATTTCTAAATTCAAGAATAAAATACATATCTTTTTTTAAGTGTTGTTTTTATCAAAAATTATATGCTAGATATAACATAATGTAAATAAAAATTGTAAATGTGTTAGACTATCAAGTAAGGCTTATGATCGAGTAGATCACACTGTACCTTTGGACAAACTTAGAGCTTGAGCAAGAGGATAGGGAATTGTTTCTAAGCGTGTTTGATAGACACCAAGTTGCACAAATTGGGAGCGCAACCTCTGACAGATTGATAACACAGGTCTACAGTGGATTTGGAGCCAGAAAGACTAAAACTGTTTTTGAATATTCTCGTTATGCTGGTTCTAACGGTACAAATATGTTTTAAAATGTACGTGTAGTTTTCAAGATATGATAGGTGTCGAAAAAAAACGATTACTTCATATTTTTTACCTTTTATTACATCATTGAACATGGAGAAAGCTTCTTTTTAGTGATTCCTTTGAATGAATTATTGAAGCTGACTTTAGTTGTTCTAATCTTTTAAAAAGGTAACCGGTATAAAATTGAAAATTATTGTCCAATAAGCCTACTGTCCTCCTCTAAGATGCAAGTGCACCTTTAAATTAATGGTGTAAAATAATCCGTAGTTTGGAAATTTCGCACCACACTGTCAGTTTTTTACTATGGAGAGGTCTTTGGTGCAGCTCTTGTAGATTCTCTGCTGCCCAGTACCTACAGTTCTCCTTGTTTACATATCAATTTAAATGAAAATGTGCTTCGTCACTCATCATTATCAAGGCATCAGGGTCATCGGGGTCATCAGCAAAAATGCACAATCATTATTTTGCATGGATGAAATTTCCACATATCCAAAGATGAAGCTTGGCGCCTAGTGGCACAGCGAGGAGTAGCGAAAACCGCCCTTCTAACTGTTTCATCATTATCTACAAATATATATATATATATATATATATATATATATATATATATATATATATATATATATATATATATATATATATATATATGTATATATATATATATATATATATATATATATATATATATATATATATACAGGTACACCTTTAACTACATGGCAAGAAAGGTAATTTAAAGAGGAATCGTTCAGTGAAAACCCGAAATCGATATCTCTGACATGTCAAGAGATATTTCGATTTTTCTGAAAAAATCAGTTATTATTTCACTACTACCTGCATTAAGTTAAAAAAATATTTATCTAATGTTTGCCTTCCTTCACACTTTACCCAGGCTTAGGACTGGTCCAAATTCTTCGTGCCATATTAATTTGGAGCGTGTTTAAAATGCTGGTTATTGAATTTTGAATTATTTCAATCATGTTTTCTCGTGTGGTATGACGAGTTTGAAAAACAAGGTGTTTTAGTCTTCTCCACAAGTAAAAATCGAGGACTGTCAAATCCGGTGAGCGCGCTGGCCACGAAAATAAACTACCCCGTCCTATCCAACGATTTGGAAACGAAGCATCCAAGAAGTTTCGAACCACCTGCGAGAAGTGGACAGGGCATCCATCATGCTGGTACCACATTTGTCTTCTTGTTTCCAACGAAACATCTTCCATTAGTTTTGGCAGTCCATTTTGTAAAAAATTTAAATATGTTTCACTATTCAAATGTCCATTAAAAATAAAGGGACCAATAATTTTGTCTCCCAAAACACCACACCATACGTTCACACTCCATCTATTTTGGTGGTTGATTTCTAACATCCAGTGTGGATTAGCAACTGCCCAGTAGTGCATATTATGTAAGTTAACGCCTCCATCACTGCTAAAACTATCTTCATCAGTCCATAGTATGCGTTTTAAGAATTGTTTATTTCCACTACACATATTTTTTAACCAGTAACAATAGTCTAACCGTCTGTCGAAATCGTTATCCAAAAGGGCTTGGTGTAAGACAACATGATAGGGGTGCAGCTTGTTATCTCTTAAGATTCGATGAACGAATGTCTTGCTAACACCTAATTCTTCAGATATTTGTCTGATACTTAAATGGGGGTTGGTTTCAACATAAGCCAGAACATTTACGACATTATCTCCATTACGAATCAAACGTAACCTGGTGCGGACTGGATCTGGATGCACAATTCCTGTTTCTCGTAAGCGTCTTGCTAGACGTGTAAACACCTTCTTCGAATAATGCCTTCTTTCGGGATATTGACTTGCATATTGCCGCTCTGCAATACATGCATTTTCAAAACATTGGAAATACACCGCCAACATGTCATAGGCCTCGTTATTCGTAAAAGGCATTGTTAGATATTATTATAATAATTATTAATAATCAATAAATGCAATGTTGAAAATGTAATACATTTCAAAACTGACAAGTTAATTTGACTGTTTTTGTTTGTTTCCATGGTTCCCTTCTTACACTCTTTGTGTAATGTACCTAAGGATTGCATGCGTTTATTTGGAAACCCTAAAACGCATAATTTCATTCATTCATTCATTTAGTTTAAAAGAAAGAGTAGGTATATTTATTAATGACTGATTTCAATATTCTGTCAAGTAGTATTTAAGCATCACATAAGAGAAAATGCAACAATTGGGGAAAGGCATTTCTTCCGCTTATGTAATTAAATTAGAAAATA